>VZDJ01000016.1:60089-143802 GCA_008694505.1 Cyanoderma ruficeps | reverse complement strand
TCGGGGGGCGGGGTCGCAGGATGAAGTCATGGTCATGCAGGGCGAGGGCATGGGGTAGGGGTGGGGACATCTGGGAGGAAGGAAGGCATTTTAGGGTTGGGGGGGTGTTGGGAACCTGTGGGTGAAAGGGATTGTGGAAAGAAGAAAGATAGCATGGGGGGGCTACACACGTGGCTGTGGCCATTTTGGCTGCATGCCATGTGCTCAGGCTTGCTTATGGGGTAAGAACTCTTATTTTTAGAACTATCAAAACACAGATTTTCAGATACAGTGGGTGGGAAAAAAGGGTAGAGGGAAGAATCTCTATCAGCTTGCGCAGAGCTAGTAGAGCTAGGGCACTGAGGGTGGAGTGAGACCAGGGAGACTGTGGCTTTCCGGCCAGGCTCCCTGCGTTTCCCAGGCTGTCTCACACTTCTCCCTCAGCTCAGGGGCAGAGGGGATGGAAGAAGGGGTAGGGGAGCTGGTGGGAGGGGGGGATTGCACAGGCTGTTCTTTTGCCTGCTTATTTATTTCTTTACGAATTAAAATGAACAGTGGGAGAAATTTTGGAGCTGTTTTATCATTTAATTCAACTTGGTTTGTTAATAAAGTTCTGATTTTGTCCCAGTAAGAGACAGAATTTATTTTTTGCTCATTAAAGTCAGGCAAAAGAGAGGATAGCCAGCAGATAAACTGCAGTAATTTTTTCTTTGAGATTTTTGTCCCCCTTATCTATAGCTTGTAGGATTAGGGAATACTGGCCTTTTTCCTGAACAGAGAGTTTTGACCCCATTATGGCAGTCTGTGCAGTTTTATCTACCCCAATTATAGCAAAAGCAAACCAAAACCAAAAGCAACAATAACTCAGCTTAGGAAAATCTCGTCCTTCAATAGGATGAAGGAAACCACGTGTTAGGGAAAGCCCGCAGCTTTTAAACCACCCACCCACGTGGAATTTTTCTTTATAGGAAACGTTACGTGCCCCACCACCCCCACCCACTTGGGGGTCACCTCCGGGGGTCCCAAAAGGTACTTACCTTCCCCTTGGAACCTCGGCTGGCTGCAATCTGCTGTAATGGGTCTCTTGTCCAGAACCGATCTGTCTGGGTCGTCGACAGGTTGCCGGCTCTGTCCCAAACCAGAGCACCGTGCAAAAACCAGCAATTCCAGTTTTGGTAATTGACGATCCAAAGCTTGTAAAATCCACAGGTTGGAGTGGAAATCCAACTATTCACGTGGGTCTCAAAACCTGGAAGGGAGAACCCACGTTGGGCACCAATCTGCCTGAGTTTCCTCTCTCTCGAGGTCCAGTCCTGGCTAGCTGTGGACCTCGGTGAAGAAACTGGGCTAGGACGAAAACAAAAGACAAAAGGCACTCTGACTCCTCGTGGGAAACAGTCCCACAGGTTTAATGTAGAACTGACACCTTGAAATCCAGGAGGAGAAAGAGGGCGGGACCCTTTGTCCCAGGGGTTTTAAGCCCTAAGGTGGAGGGGATGGATGGGGGTCTGTTGACCAATGGGGGCGGACCCAGGGGGAGGGGAGCTACAGGGGGCATCAGGTAAAGGAAGGTGCACATACATGGGAAGGTATAATCAAGGAACACCCAGTGCAAAATGAACTAATTACATAGTGGAACACAAAAAAGAGGGACAGGAAAGACTGAAAAGATTCATCCCCTATTCCTCCTCTAACACACTGGGTTCAATTATTCATAAATTCCCAAAACATGCTGCTGGAACTAGGATGCAGGGTAGGACAAAGAGACCATAAACCAAACATACCCAGCACAAACTCCAGTACCTTTATAAACTTTCTATAAATAATGATCACTGAGCCCAACAAAATACCTATCTTAATTTGTGCACCTCTAGTGTAAAAGCTATGTGTAAGGGACAATATTGGAGCTTTTTTTGGATAAGAAAACCAACCTAAGGACCAGAAAGGTATTAAAACCTCAAAAAAGCCTAGGGAACAGAAACACAGAAAGGACTCCATTCCAAGAGACATAAGGAATTCAAGGAGCAACATGGCTACTGACTACTTTATCCCCACGCAAAGTACAACCAAAATGCAACCAATAATCAATACAATTTTTTTCTACTCTCTCGTGCCCCACATTGGGTGCTAATAAAAAAAGTGCATTGCTCTGGTTTAGGGCAAATTTGGGAGGAAACCTCCGAATGGGGTTCCTCTGGGGAGCAAACCCAAATGATCCCTCTCCCCAGCCAGTCCAGGAAAAGAACTTCCTCAGAGGAAAGTGGAAAAAACACTATTTATTTAACTAATAAAATGCCCACAAGCATAAGGAATGAACAATATGAAACAATCAAACCTCTCGCCGCTCCGAAGAGAGATGGCAAAACAGAGAGAAGTCCTTGCTGTGAGTTAGCTCAGCTCTCTCAGTCTCTTATCAGTCCCAGTCCCTTCAGCGCTGGAAAATGCTGAGGTCCAGGCCTGGGGGGCTGCAGCCACAAGATCCCGGTCCTCCTCTGGGTTTTTCAGTCCAGAGCATATTTAAACAGTCCCAAGAAAAAAAAGGAAAAAAAAAACTGTCCAGGAAGCTTCTTCTCCTCAGCTAGCTAAACTAACTAAAAGCAAGAAAAACCTCTCTCTGTCTGCTGTCCGTGCATCTGACGAACACACCATCCTGAGGAAGAAGAAGAAAAATGCAGAGGAGTGAATGCTGTTTTCTCAAAACAAACTGCGGGCTTCTTCTTTCCCTGCTTCACTCTCAGAACCAGTCTCAAAGGTACCGAACACAACATACAGCACAAACAGGACAGACAATTGGGGATATAAGCATCATAAAGTCACCCTAGGACACAGTGATAAGCTTCAGACCATCTACTAAAGGTGTCAACCAACATCAATATGTAGCTCTATCCTTCTCTGCATGGTAACTCAGACAAAATCTATTTGCCAATAATCTGCAGGAAAATCCCTTGCCTCTGTTATTTCTAACACAACTCTTTTGCTCAGGTTTGGGTTGTTTCTACAGCAGATTTCACATTTGTTTCTTGTAGATTGTCCAATATCAGTCATTTCCATTTCTATTACAACCTTTTTCAGATGTTTCAAAAGGTTCTCTCTTCCCCTATGGGTGCTTTCATGTTCTTGCTGGGGTGGGACTACCATGTCCCCATGGTATGGTACCCTATTCACTTTGATTTCAGCTTTAAGGGACTCAGTTAACTGGTTGTCTTTGTGATCATACTTTGTGGCAAACTGACAAATCAATTTTCTTCTGTGGCACTATATTTAAGATGCCTTTCCTTGCCCCTTTTACTATTTCATCAGCAAAATGATTCTAATTTGTGTGCTTTTTCCCCATTTTGATGAGCTTTGTAATGCAGAAAAGCTACTTCTCTAGACTACCAAATACTCAGTAGCAGTGCATGTACCTGTTCAGCAGGTTTGATTCCATTACCTTGAACAGTCAGCAATTCTGTTTCCTTCCAGATGACTCCATGGACATACACAACATTAAATGCATATTCAGAACTAGCCCATTGTACTAGTCTGAAAACAAACCAGCGGGAGATTCCAAGTCAGAACTACAATTTAATAGGAAAGTTAAAATAAAGGCAGAAAACACTGGCTTAAACTGACAGAGTCAGGATACAACCTGACACCCTGATGGTCAGGGTGGTGGTAGCAGTCTGATTAAATGGTGGCTGCAGTTCTTTTGAAGTGATAGATGTGGTTCTGTTGAAGCAGTGATCCTGTAGAAGGGTCTGGTCTTCCTCTGAATGCCCAGTGGTGGTTATGTAGCACTTGTCCTCTGGGAATCCAGTAGGTAAGGCTGCCTGTGGTGATCCAAACCTCAGATTATATCCAGGTAGGAATGCTTGGTCCCTCCCCCTGGGCAGAGCATCTCAGAATGAGATGATGTAATTCTATGAGTCATGCTGGGAGGCCTTGATGGCCCATTAGCAGAAGATAGACCCCGGAGGGAGTTATCAGGGATTAGTCACAGAAAGGATAAACAACACTGCCTCACTAATCTTAACGATTTACATAGATGGTAATAGAATACATACTTTTTTGGTATCTTTTATCTTCTATTGTAACTTAAGACATGCATATTTTTATCTTCTTTCCTCCCCTCAGTTCTAGAGCTCTCCTTGATGCAATAATCAGTCCAGCTCTCTGTGATGATACATTCAATGGCAAGGCCTTTATCTTGATTATCTGGTTCATGGTTGTCACTGTATAACCTGTCATCTGCTTGCCATCTAGCATGAAGCTGCTCTCGTCTGTATACAGCTCCCACTCTGGATCTTCTGGAGGCATGTCCTTCAGGTTTGGTCTGCTGGAAGAGGCCTCTTCAATGGTCTGTAAACAGTCATACTCAGATACATTATCACTTAATGTCAAGAACAGACATACCAGGATTGATAGCAAACATTTGCAGAATAACATTACCATGTTCCAGTAACGTGGCATGGGATGCTTGTCATCGATGTTCACAGAACAAGTACAGTGAGTTAGATGGAACTCTTAGATGCAGCAATTCTTGGCACTAATCACTATTAAAGTATCTTGACTCAGTTTTCCTTCTAAGGTGTTTGTTAAAACAGGACTCTGCTTTTAGCCTGTTTTAAGGGAGCTTGAAATGTGGCTTCTTCTTCTTCTTTGGACCCAATGTGCCTTGCAAAAGGCACACTGATCCTGCCAGATCAGGCAACTTCCCTGTAACTGGACCCCACCTTCCCCCCTTGGGTAGCAAAGAGGAGAGGGACAGATAGAGTATCCTGATTCCCACAGACCATACGCATGGCACAGACGCACTCGCCTGGGGATACTCCCGGTATCACAAGTGTCATGCTTCCCACTTCACCTGTGCTGGCCCCTTCCTGCTGCCCACAGCCACTTCTATTTCTATGCAAAACAAAACTCGTTACTATGGAAAGTGCAATAGAGCTGTCCATGGTAGGAGGCACCTCTGTGGCCCCCCCACTTCCAAAACCAGACCATGCAAAACACATTCCACCCCTTGCCTCTGTGAATCATATATTTAAGAATTATATTTGAAACCACATTCAACATACAATCTTCACATAAAACAACAAAAAACAGCTAAACTAAACAGAAAGAAAAGGAAAAAAGTTCCCCACACCAAATCCGCTCTGTCGTGGTTTGACATCAGCCAAATGCCAGGCATCCACTGATGCCCTAAGCTTTAGCTTGCAGATTCTGTTACCTAAGGATGTAGTTCTGAGCCTCATATTAAGTGCCAGTAAGCTCTCTTCACAGGGTAGATAGACAAAACAAATCTCTTTTCTGCTGAGAAACAAGGACAGCTTCCAGGCCCGAAGTATAAACAATGGTGGACCGAAGGGAGGAACAAGAAGGATGAGACCTCACAGCCTGAAGCTGTAATTGGACAATTGAACCCCAATATGCAAATGGACCAAAACGGATAAAAATGTAAGACCTTGTGACGGGTCAGCCTTTCGTGTGTGGCATTTTGTAGTGGGTTCGGGGTGCAGGCTTGGTCGGGCTCCTGTCCTGCCCAAGGTGGATCCTGGAGGCCTTTCAATAAATACCTACTTTATTCTCTAGCCCTGTCCAGTCTCTGTTTCAAGTCAGCCGTCCAGGCATCACCACAAAAGTCGCTCTCACTCACCCTCCCCTGCTACAGCTGGGCAGAGGAGAGAAAAAAATTAACCGAGTTCATGAGTTAAGAACTGGGAGAAAACACTCCAAGGGCAAAACAGGTTCAACTTAAAGATAAAAAGTGAATTTATTACCAACAAAATCAGAGGAGGATAATGAGAAATAAAATAAACCATTAAAACCACCTTTTCTTCCCCCAACCCCTCCCTCCTTCCCACCAACAATGCAGGGAGACTGGGTGTGGGGGGGTGGGCATCAATCACCCAAGGTTTTCTTCCGCTGCTCAGGGAGAGAAGTCATTCCCTGTGAGACCATGGGGTCCCTCTCACAGGAGACAGTTTTCCACAAACTTCTCCAGTGTGGTTCCAATCTCACAAGCAGTAGTCCTCCCAAAACTGATGCAAAGTGAATTCCTCCCATGAGCAAACAGTCCTCCCAAAACTGCTGTGGTGTGGGTCACTCTTGCACAGGGTGCAGTCCTCCAAGGACAGGCTGCTCCAGCCTCAAAGCAGGGCCCTCCTCTCTCCACTGGGTATTCCATGGGATCACAGCCTCCTCCAGGTATCCACCTGCTCTGGTGTAAGCACCTCCCCCACAGGCTGCAGGTGGATCTCTGCATCCCCTGTAGACCTCCATGGTCTGCAGAGGGACAGCCTGCTTCACCATGGTCATCACCTTGGCCTGCAGAGGAATCTTGGCTCTGGGGGCAGGATCACCTCCCCCTCTTTCTCCACTGACCCTGATGTCTCCATGTTGTTTCCTGTAGCAGAATTTCTCAGAGAACCAGGGCATGATTTATATTTGGATTGAGATTTGAGCTACCCCAGCCTGGGCCTCAGATTCAGGCCTATGAAGCCTGTGGCACAGTTAGAAATTATGTGGCACAGTTAAAAATTATGTTAAGGTGTTAGCATAGGACAGTGATTTTTCTAGGTATTAATAGGTATAGTTTGTAGTGTGAACACTTTAGCCACCTTAAGAATGAGATAAACAATGTCTGTTTGCATTTTTCCTTGTGCTGTATAGCAATGAGAAAACACCTGTAATTGTAAGCTATATTGAAGTATATATAACCTGCCATTTTAGGCAGAATGAACGGAGCGATGTATGATTAACCATATTGGATGGATCTGCGTTGCTCTGTCCAGCTTCCCATGTTTTTAAAAGGGTTCTCTGCTTCAGGATGAAGGTGTTTTTAAGATTTGTTTTACTTCTCATTGTCCTACTCTCATTCTGATTGGTAATAAATTCAATTAACATTCCCAAGTCAAGTCTGTTTTGCCCATGATAGTATTTGGTGAGTGATCTCTCCCTGTCCTTATCTCAATTCATGAGCCTTTTGTTATATTCTCTCTTGTGGGAACTGACAGTGGTCAAAGAGGAATTTCTAGGCTTCAGGCAGCAGCAGCAGAGCCTGCGGGAATGCTTACTTTCCCACACTAGCCTGTGATTGTGAGGAGGAATCAAAAACAATCCTTGGAAGGTGAAAAACAGTTTGCAGGTGGTGTTTTTCTAGCTTCTTGTTTACTTGTAAAAAATGGTCGAGGGGTGTCGGCTCTAAATGACCAATTATATTAATTGTACTGAAACACTGTATAAAAAGGATGTGCCTTTTAATAAAGCTTGCTTTTAAGCCCTCCAAGAAGACCGGAGTATATTGTAATTACTGCCGTCCCGAATAGAATAACGATATTCTCTCCCCTCTCCAGCTGAGGAGGGGAGTGATAGAGTGGCTTTGGTGGGTACCTGGTATCCAGCCAAGGTCAACCCACAACAGGGACACAAGCTGCAGTAAAACTGCTGTTTCCTGCATTGAAAAGACAGTCCTGAAACCCAAATGTGTCACTTTCTAAATCATTTGGACTACTTCCTATACACTGAAGCAGAAGGGTGAATTAGTCAGTGCTGAATTTAAGCTGGTGCCATTCAGAAGTTGCTAGTATGAGTGTGGGGTTTGAATAAGCTGGAGAACACTATTGGCAGTGACCCAGGACCTGCACTACAGCTAAGAGGCTCTGGGATTGTACTGGATCAGCCCGATCCCTGCTCATTACCTACCTTAGAAGTATGCAATGCTCTTAAATACTAAAGACAATGGCATGATGATATTAAAAAAAAAATTATCCTAACAGTTTTGAAGGCATGTAAATGAACAAGACTATTTTTATCCCACAAAGAAGAATAATTCCTCTGTCAGCATGTCCTTGCAGGTAGACAAACCAACATACTTCCTTTGGAGGCTGTTGCCATGGCATCTGTCCAATGTCTTCACAGCATCTTCCACATTTTTTAGATCTAATGAGAAAGAAAGAGGAAAGGAGGCACCAGTTAAAAGACACACAGCAAGGTTGCTGGGGCAAATATGACCCAGTCCAGCCTGTATTTATTCTTTGAATTAATTGGAGCTTTTTTCTGTATGGCATTTCATCCATAGAACACTGAGTTTTCTCCTTTGATTTTTGGTAAGAAAGACAGAATTGCTATAAAAATATTTTCACTAAATCAGTCAGGGCAAAATTAATTTTACCTACCTTTGGCCATCTAAGCCTAGCCTAAGGGGGCTGTCTAGGCTCCTGTTAGAATTAATGGAAGGACAAGGGCTCCTCCCAAGGATGATTTGTCCAGCCTATTTTAGACACCTAATTTAAGATAGGATGATTTACCCTTTGGCAGTATTTATCTCTCTCCTTTAACTACAATGGGACTATGGATGGACTTAATGTCTGGATTTTCAGATGAGGTAAAATGAATATGAGCAAAAACCTCTGTTAGGTGTTATTCCAGGGACAGAACTTGCCAACCAAAATGAACAAGCTGAGTGAACAGCCTGGGCCACACCTTTGTGCATCTGGAAACAATGCAGCTAAAATAAAAATAACTTTTTGGTCCATCCCTCAATCTTAGCAGAAATCAAAAGCCTCCCAGCATATAAATCAGTGCCAAAGGACTTCAGTGAGTGGCCATGCTCAGGAAACAAGTGAAGATAAATTAACTCTTCTTAGATAAAATTGTCTATAGAATGTGAGTCTGCTAAAGTTGCGTGGTAGGCTGGTGTGCTGGTTTCAGCTGGTGTAGTTATTTTTCTTCCCAGGGGCTGGTATGGGGCTGTTTTGGATTTGTGCTGAACACAGAGTTGAAAATACAGAGATGTTTTTGTTATTGCTGAGCAGGGCATACACAGAGCCAAGACCTTTGCTGCTCCTTGTATGGCCACGGTGCAGGGCGGGGGGCTGAGGGGTGTGTGGGAAGTTGGGAGGAGATACAGCTGGGACAAGTGACCCCAATTGACCAAAGGGATATTCCAGACCATATGACATCATGCTCAATATATAAAGTGGGGGGAAGAAGGAGGAAGAAGGGGATGTTTGGAGTGATGACGTTTGTCTTCCCAAGTAACCGTTACCTGTGAAGGGATCCTGCTCTCCTGGAGATGTCTGAACACATGCCTGTCCATGGAAAGGGGTTAATTAATTTCTTGTTTTGCTTTGCTTGTGTGTGTGTCTTTTCCTTTCCCTAATAAACTGTCTTTATCTCAACCCATGATTTTTCTAGCTTTTACCCTTCCGATTTTTACTCCCATCCCTCTGATGGGGGAGTGAGCAAGCAGCTGTGTGAGGCTTGGGTGCTGGCTGGGGTTAAACCACAACAGCTGGCATGTAAGAATTTAAGTGGTGTATCTGAATAAAAAACAATTTTACATTAATGATGTCTACTGCAATGCTTTAGGCAGACTGTCACGTTGAGTGTGTGGAGCTTGGGAGGGACACTGACCAGCAGAGCATGCCTATTTTTTAAGGCAGTTCACTTTGAAAGTATGTATTACAGCCAGAAATATCCTGTCCCTGAAGGGGAAATTTTCATTTCAGTCATGAAAATAGGTTTCACTTGATGTAGAAATAAGGCCATGATGCCTTAAGTTTTAGCTTTCACGTTTTTCAGATTCTGTGCTGCCTAGGGGTGTAGTTCTGAGCCTCATATTAAGTGTTAGTAAGCTCTCTTCACAAAGTAGGTAGACAAAACAAATTATTTTCCTGCTGAAGACCAAGGACAACAGGTACAACTTTCAGGCCCAAAAGCATAAACAATGGTGGACTGAAGGGAGGAACAAGAAGGATGAGACCTCACAACCTGAAGCTGTAATTGAACAATTAAACCCCAATATGCAAATGGACCAAAACTTATAAAAGTGTCAGACCTCATGATCAGTCGTCCATTTTGTCACCATTTTAAATCCACCTTGGGTATAGCCCTGGCCAGGCTCTTGTACTGCCCAAGGTATATCCTTAAAGGCCCTTCAATAAATATCTACTTTATTCTCTAGCTCTGTCTGGTCTCTGTTCCAGGTCAGCCTTCCCAAGGCATCAGTCAGGACTTGATTCTGCAGCCTGGAGCTGTAGGCACCTGTAAATATCAGCACGGGTACCATTGCAGGGAAGATGCATGAGAGTTAAAAATTGTGTACCAGTAAGGCAACTTAGGTGTGTTAAATTTACACATAGATACCCCTTAATCATTATTTCCAGGATCAGTTGCACCATGGGCTAGGACACATTGTGTCGCCCTAATAAGCACCAGGTTTTGTGTGATGTCACGGAGAAACTTTTGGGATCTGGCCCCCAAGGGTCTCACCCAGGACACCACGGCTTTCAGGGACCCTGCCTATCCCAGTAGGCCGGGCCCGGCAGGAAGGGGACATTACACGGAGGGGACTCCTGAGTACAACTTGAAGTGAGGTTAAGACAAGGAGAGCAATCACTTTCTGTCGCGCCGAGCCGGGCTGGGCCTATCCAGCCGGGCCACCGGACCGGATGCCTCCGCCATGCCCAACCGAACAGTCCCAGCACGTCTCCGGAAGCGCTTGCCGGACTTTAGCGGAAGCGGGGAGGGGCATAGCCTCTTTGGTGCTAACCCCCGGAGAAGATGGTGAGTGCTGGGGCCTGGGTGCGGTGATATCTGTCATCATCCGCCGCTGTGCTGGGCTCTATGAGGCCGTGGGCCTCGTCTGGGGCGCGGGGCGGCCCTGCACCGTGCTGTGGTCGGGCTCGGCGGTGGGGATGCGCTGCGGGGAGACGAGGCTGGAACCTGAGCCTGAAGGCCTGGCAGTGAGCCCCGTTCCTGGCCTGTGTGGGGGCGTGCGACATCTTGTCCTGGACGAAGAGGCAGCGATGGGGTATGGGGTTGTGCTACCCCGGGATCTCCTTCAGGGTCCCCTCCGTGCTTGCTGCGGACCTGGCCGGGACAGCGCTTTTCCCAGGGATGAGGACGCCTTTCAGATAACGTAGCAAGAGGGAGTTTGATTGCAAAAGCCTCTTGTGAGTGTACGGTTAATCTATGAAAATAAATACCTTTCCTCAGGAAAAAGCAGTTTACTGTTTATCACCGATAAATTTGAGGGAGATGAGAAAGGATTTGGCGATAACCACTCGGTGGCTTCATTTTATTTCAGCACTGGGCAGGGGGATAGGAATGGCAGAGAAGTGTAAGAAACGGATTTCTTAAAATGGAGGATACCTATAAAAGAAACTGAGTTGGTATTTCAGAGTTCAGTGTGCCTCTGCCATGTTTATTGGACTTTGTGAATTTGAGAGTGTTTTTAAGAGAAGCTTATATTTTGAATTACATGACTTTTGAGTGATAGTGATATTTACAATGCGCAATGTCTTGAAATATTTCTCAGACGAAGGGTACATCATCATTTGGTAAGCGACGAAATAAGACACACACCTTGTGTCGTCGTTGTGGGTCCAAGGCATACCATCTGCAGAAATCTACCTGTGGGAAATGTGGTTACCCTGCTAAGCGTAAGAGAACTTGTAAGTAGCAGAGTTGAGTTTAAAAACTTGTGTTTAATTGTCGCCTTCAATAATTGGCTTTTTTCCAACCAAGAAAGAATACTGTATCATCTTGCAGTGTTAGGAGCTTTTTTGAAATTATTACTGATTTAACTATATTTCAGCTAACGTGCAGTATTACTGCATAATAATTTACTTAGTTTATAATTGTTTTTTCTTCTGTCAAATTGAATAGTTGTGCTATTCAAGTGTACCATGAAACTAATTATTTGGTGTAGATGAGTAACAGTAATTTCTGTGTTCTAGATAACTGGAGTGCAAAGGCTAAAAGACGCAACACCACTGGTACTGGTCGCATGAGGCACCTGAAAAGGGTCTACCGTCGATTCAGGTATGACATTTTATTACAAACTAGTGTAATCTGACACCTTCAATGGATTTCACTGAATTATAAAATTCATCATTCAAAGTTAACACTTATTTAGTATGCTTGATGAGGTATGGTGTTTCTTTTAAAATATATTGTGGAAATAATTGATGTCATATCTTCAAAAGAATATACTGCCAATTATAAAAAGCTTATTCATTGTTAAAACATAGGATGTATAGCAAACTGATGCTTCTGTTAATTGTAGATAGTACAGAACACAGAGGGTATTGTAATAAAGCACTCACATTTGAAAATGTATACTTTGTGTAGCAGTACCTCTTTTTGGGAGTCTGAAATTGATGGTTGCACTGAAGTTGGATTTTTCTAAGAAACAATTCTTGAAATGCATTCCAATCCCTTCTTGCCCACAAAAAAAGGATTTAAATACTTCAGTGGTTGCTCTTTAATTTGGAGTTCAATTAGTAACATCTGATTCTGAGTTACAGGTTTCTAAAATGTGTTATAAAGCTTTGAGTTGTACTTAAAAGGTACTGTACTGTTAAACTTGCTAAGAATTTCTTTTTGTATGACCTCCATGTTCTAAAGCACAGCTCTGTAACTTTTGGCCTGATACACCAGAAAGATGGATGAAAACATCCAAGCAATTCAAGAGTCTTTTCTTAAAAATGTAGATTGGATTTAATAGTAAAAAGTAAGTCTTTTAAGTCCCGGACCTAGGTGTATTTGAGGGATCCATTCATCTGAGGTTTTTTGGTAAGCACAGTCTTTCCCAAAAGCATCCAGAAAATACCTTACAATGTGCAACTGCATCCTGATTTCCAAGTGTTGCTGAAGTAGAAATGTCACCTCCAAAAGCAAGCTTGGGGTTGATTTCTATAAGAACTTGACTTGCACTTCAGTGCTAACAAATGTGAAATCTTTTGCCAAGCTGCTTAGTAGGAACATAAAGTAAGGCATGCCTTCAGTGGGTGTGCTGTATCAGATTCAATCTTGTAGTGTTTACTCAGTTAATGAAATCTTCCTGTTTGAAGAAGTCATTTACTTCAGCAGAAGAGAGAGAAAACCATATTGCTTATTCCAAACAGTTTGTGAATTATGTTTCTTAAGAAAAATCTCTGAACATATGAACTCCATAGTGGTTTCAATGCCTTACTGGGAGAAGCTGAAAAACGCTGGTGAACTTGATCTGAAACATTGCTTTTTGGAAAATAACTTGGAGCAAAAGTCAACCTTTCAAAAAATAATAACCATATTTCTACTTGTAGGAATGGATTCTGTGAGGGAACCATGCCAAAGCCCAAGAGAGCAGCTGTTGCAGCCTCCAGTTCATCATAAAGATACATGTATTTGTTAAAATAAATTGTCTTATCCAGAAAATGTCATCTTTTGTACATGTTTTACTTCAGTGAAACGTGGTATATTGTGTTCGGCTGAGCTAGAGTTTGTTTCCCCACAGCAGCCCTCCCAGTGCTGTGCTTTGCATTGGGAGCTAGAAAGGTGCTGATAACACATCAGTGTTTTGGCTTCTGCTGAGCAACACTGGCACAACATCAGCGCTGTCTCTCCAACATTCCCCCCCCATCAAGGGGCTGGGAGTGAACAAGACCCTGGGAGGGGACACAACCAGGCCAGCTGACCCAAATTACCCAAAGGGATATTCCATACCATATGACATCAGCTCAGATATAAAAGCTAATGGAGGGAGGAGCAACGGGGATATTTGTTACTTTACAGTGTTTGCCTTCCAGAGCAACCACTCCGCGTGCTGAAGCCCTGCTTCCCAGGAAGTGTCTGAACATCACTCACCAATGGAAAGTAGAGAATAAACCTTTTTTTCTCTCTTTGCTCATGTGCACAAACTTTTGCTTTTGCTTTAGTAAACTGCTTTATGTCAACCTACAAGTTGTTTTCCATCTTATTTTCCCTCCCCTGTCCAGCTGGGAAGGGGAGCAATAGAGCAGCTTTGTGGGCACCTGGTGTCCAGCCAAGGTCAACACACTGCAGTCCTTTTTTGGTGCACAACATGTGGGGTGAGACAAATGCAGTTAAATTTATATAAATATATAAATCATGCTATAGTAAATAGTAGTTGTCAAGTAGCAAGCTCCTGTGGGGGACATGGAATTTGTCAGCTGTACTCCTTATCTCTTATTTTGCTGAGTTTAGGAACATGTTAACAAACAATGACTCTATGCTTTGCCCTTACACTGATGGCCTTGTTATGCTGAGGGAACTGTCTTTTGTGGACAATGAGGGAATATACTTCCTTCTGCCTGCCTGAGACTGATGTGAAGGCTTTTATAATGCAGCCTCCCATGGTCATTGCTCATCCTTATGTAAGCTGCTTAATATTGTTAATGATATTAGCTAATACTGTTGTCACCCTGGTGCAAGAGAAAACAACTTTAGGTGAGGAGATATTGAAATCTGCTCTGAGGCATCCAGTTCCTGAGGGGGGGTGGGTGGAAGGATTTGGGCAGGTTCCTAGGGCAGTTATCACTTCCTATTACCTTGCACTTTACACCTGAACAGGTAATCAACCCTTACAAACTGACCTGTCAACTGAAAGAAGGGTGCCTTGCCTACCCCACTGAAAATGAGCAGCTCCTCATCCTGTACTTGGCCTGGCCTGTGCCTATTGAGCCACAGTTCAGTACTCTCAGAGGACTGTAGTTAAGGCAGGAACTCAAACTGCATTTGAGGATAATAATGGCTGAGATAGGGACCCAAAGAACAACTACAGTAATTGCCCCAGTAGTGAAAAAGAAAAAATGGACAAGGTGAGCTACAGGTCCATATCATTGATTAGAAAGGGAGGAAGAAGAGGAGGGTCAGTGGAGAAGGAGGGATGGAGCTTTCAGCGCCGTGTATTCAACAAATGCCATGGCCGGAAACAGAAATGTGGCAACTTTTGACTGGCTGTCTTCAGCTAAGGGACCTTCGGACCCCGGCACCCTATGCCCCACCGTTTCTCCTCTCTTCCCATCCTTCCAGGACGTTTTTGCAGGACAAGGGACTGAGGAGAGACGGTGGCGCCGATATCAGCTGAGTCTAGCCGAGCCGAAAAAGGAGTCCAGCGGGATGTTAGAAAGAGGCAGTGAAGCGGCAGAACCGACGACCCACACACACCCCCAACACAGCGGACCGGTGGTAGCGGCGGTACAGGAACCTGGTGCCAAACTGAACTCAGCGGAGGGAGAGTCGACCCGGCTTGGATGACCGAGCTTCTGGGGGGTTTGTTTAGTCANTTTCTGCCTCAGCGGAGCTGTACCTGCCATTCCAGGAGGACTCACTTTTGTGTGTGTGTGTTTTTGTTTGTTCAGGGGTTTTTTGTTTGGTTGTTTTTTATTTTGGTTTTGTTTTGTTTTCTTCTGGCGGCAGTGGGGGTAGGGCATTAAACCTCAGAACCCTTGGCCATATTGCTTTTGTTCTGTGATCTAGTGCGGGAACAGCAGCTATCTTGCTTTTTTTTTCCCCGGAGGGTCAGGCTTCATCTGGCCTTTGTTGGTTAAACCATTCTCTTTTTGTACAATCGTTTATTATTGCTGTGTTTATTGCAAGCCTCTTTAGTAAATTGTGACTCCGACTTCAGTCTTCCTTAGTATTTACTTCAACGTTATAGAAAAGGGGGCAGCTTGAGTGGCCTTGATTTCCCTGATGAGTTTTTAAAACCAGGACAAGGGGCAGGATGTGCTCCAGCCGCTGGAGCTGAGATTCCCATGCAGCCCGTGGTGAAGACCATGGTGAAGCAGCTGTGCCCCTGCAGCCCATGAAGGTCTACGGGGGTGCAGAGATCCACCTGCAGCCCATAGAGGAGATCCACGCTGGAGGAGGTGAATGCCTGAGAGGAAGCTGTGACCCTGTGGGAGACCCATGCTGAAGCAGGGAGGGACCTGCAGACCCGTGGAGAGAGTAGCTCATGCTGGAGCAGGTTTCCTGGTAGGACTTGTGACCCCATGGGAGACCCACGCTGGAGCAGGCTGTGCCTGAAGGACTGCACCCTGTGGAAAGGGACCCACCTGGGAGCAATTTGGGGAGGATTGTTGCCCGTGGAAAGGACTCACACTGGAGAAGTTCATGGAGAACTCTCTTCTGTGGGAGGGACCCTACATTGGAGCAGGGGAAGGACACCTCTCCCTGAGCAGCAGCAGGAACCATGTCATGAACTAGTCATAACCCCCATTACCCATATCCAGGTGTTTTAAAAGTCATATTTTACTTGTCATTATCCTGCTCTGATTTTGTTAATAATAAATTCAATTAATTTATCTAATTTGAGTCTGTTTTGCCCATGATGATATTTGAATGGGTGATCTCTCTGTCCTTATCTCAACCCATGAATCCTTTGTTATATTTTCTCGCCCCTGTCCAGCTGTGGATAGGAGTGATTGAGAGGCTTTGGTGGGCATCTGGTATCTAGCCAGGGTTAACCCACTACAGTCTTTTTGGTGCCATCACTCAGATCATGAGGATTTTGAGATAAGGATAGTAATTGGGAGAGGTAATGGGCAGAACAAGTACTAAACAATGTTAGAGAGTAGAATGATCATGAGGAATTGTTGTAATTGTGGCAAAGGGACAAGGGGTGCATTTTGTGTAAGTTGTCCATTTTTGTTCTGTGTTATGATGATGTTATTTTGTTTTTTGTGGGGGGGGAATTTTTGTCCATGGCCTTCACCATGGGCTGCAAGGAAATCAGTTCCAATGCCTGGAGCACCTCCTGTCCCTCCTTCACTTACCTTGGTGTCTGCAGGGTTGTTATTCTCACATATTCCCACTCCACTCTTTTCTGGCCAGTTACATCTATGCAAGAACTTTTTTTTCTTTGCCTTCCTAAATATGTTATCACAGAGGCATTACCACCATTTCTAATTGGCCCAGCCTTGGCCAGCTGCCCATCCATCCTGGAGCCAGCTGGCATTGGCACTGCTGGACATGGAGGAAGCTTCCAGCAGCTTCTCACAGAAACCACCCCTGTAGCCCCCCTGCTACCAAAACATAGCCATGCAAACCCACTACACATGGGATTCCTGAAAATGCATATATTTACACATACAAATTCTTGATGGTATGTACTAAAGCAATTAATTAAAAATAATCCTTTAATTGACTTTTCATTTGATAGCACCTCCACCTTGAAAAGGGCCATCATCTCTGTGCTGAATTTAAAAAGGGGGTTGTTTGTTACTCAACTTGCCTGCCAGAGAAATGGAATATTGGCACTATGGACTGAGTTTCATTGTGTCCTAGCATGTAGAGTCAGAATTTATTGCAAAGATGGTAACTTGAATAATGGCTCTAAGTGCTGTTCTTTGAGGGAATAGTTTAAGAGGGATTCCCAGTCTTAGACATTGTTCACTGTTCTGTGGCTCTGAAAGGCCTGCAAAAGTATTGTCTATTCAGTGCATCATTACTTGGGTAAAAAGAAACTGCCAGGTCTGGAGCACACATACTGCCAGACATGAAGGAACTGGAGATTTGTTATTATTGAGACAGAAGTTACTCAAATGGTCTGGGAAGGTCAGTGTGGGAAGTTGACACACAAATAGATCAGAGTTAATTAGTGAAAGGACTAGAGCACAAGTCTTATGAGGAGCAGCTGAGGGAACTGGGGTTGTTTAGCCTGGAGAAAAGGAGGCTCAGGGGGACCTTATAGCTCTCTACAACTACCTGAAAGGAAGTTATAGTTGGGTGGGGGGTTGGGCTCTTCTCCCAGGTAGCAAGTGACAGGATGAGAGAAATGGCCTCAAGATCCATCAGGGTAGGGTTAGGTTGGATATTAGAAAAAATTTCTTCACTGAAAGGGTGGTCAGACATTGAAACAAGCTGCTCAGGGCAGTGGTGGAGTCGCCATTGCTGGAACTGTTCATAAAACATGTGAATGTGGCACTTGGGGACATGATTTAGTGGTGGACTTGGTAGTGCTGGGTTAAGTGTGACTTGATCTTAAAAGTCTTTTCCAACCTAAATGATTCTAGGATTTTATGCTGGGTGTAAACATTAAATGGTAGGTAGTATGATAGAGAAGTTAGTGACTTGGGGTTACATTTGAATTATGGATTGATATCTGATAAACTTGTACCCTACATGGTGTGTTCATGGGTCACTCAGCTAGCTTTGAAACTCAGCTTTAAAAAAGTGATTGTAAGGGGAAAGTTTCTGAAATTCAGCAGTTAGTAATCCCTGCAAGGCTTTATAGGATTTCAGATGCTTTGGAGAGAAAATACTTAACACATACTCCCCTCTCTTCCCCCCCTGCAAAAAAAAACCCCAAAACAAACAAACCACCAAAAACTTCTAATATTTTAACCTTCTGAGGCTGTTCTATTATTCCTTTGGTTTCATCATGAATTTCTAGAAGTAGCATACTGCTTTGTCAGTACTGAAGGATTAGCAGTCAACAAATGTTTCAGGTTGTGTGGATCACTGAAGAAATTTTCAGCCAGGTTTGAAATTGGAGTAGCAATATTAGCATGTTCTCTTAGCATGTAACGAATATATTGTACTCACTCTGCTTTTAATTGGTCCTGAGAGTTTGAAAGTAAGTGGTGTCAAAGCTGTTAAGTTAAAAATACATTTTGTACATATTGCACATCTATGTATTCACAGGGCTCAGGAGTGCATCTAAAATGAGTTTTTTGATTATATACTGGGAAACAAATGTAAGAGGAAGTAATCATAAATGTCTTTTTGTTACTCTCAGAGTGAGAATAATCCCTCAGAGCATCTTAAAACAGGTCAGCAAGGCACTAAAGGCTTTTTGAACAATAGTACTGTTGGATGGCAGGTGTTCTGACTATGGGTGGGAATGAAAGCCTTTGCTTTGCAAAGTCTTATATGATGTTCTTTGTGTAACATGGGATTTTTGTTTTGAGCAGCCTGTGTTGCATTAAGAGTAAGAAATTTGGCAGAAAATAACTTCCCTTGTGTTCTAGCTGGTCAGAGAGATCAAAGGGGCTGGGTGCGGCTGGGCTTAATTTCTGATTACAACCAGTTTGGTTCTATAGGTCTGGTCCTGTTCAATAGGAACTTCCATGAGCACAGATTTATAAATAGCGCAGTTTACCAGTTTGATGGTATAGGTCTGGTTGCATTCAATAAGAATCTTGTGATCAATCACAGATCATGAATAGTGGGGTTTATTGAAGCAACAGAAATACAGATTTGGAATAATAATAATATTGTGTTACCCTGAGTAATAATAATAATCATACACAAAATCTTATCAAGGTGTCCCTGCTTGGGAGGAGGGAGGGGAGGGGAGAGTAGCCCATCAACTGTCTAAAGTATTTTTGGGTCTTCCTCACTAAGTGAAAGTTCTACCCTCCTTATATACAGCCCTATCTTCCTCCTCCTATGTAATGTATAGCATGATCTAAGTTGAGAGTTGAATACTATTGTCATATATCTGGTGCCATGTACTTATTTAAGCTTATTAGCATATGCAGGGACGTGCAATCGATTGTGCAATCGATTTCCCAAATCCCTTAGCGTCCAGGGACTAGGACCCTAAACATAAAGCCTGTTCCAATAGGAACCCAAAGTTACCCAAAAGAGTAACATACTTACTGTCCAGTGAGGAGAGAGGACCCTCTCTGGGTGCTGGGAGGGCTGCCCTTTCCTCCGCTGATGGTGGTTTTTCAGCGGTGCATTTTAATATTTTAATGATCCTTAATCAAGAAAAAATTACTTTTTTGGCCATGGTGTCAAGTTCCAGTCATATGACTTTGTTCTGTCCTGTGCTGTTTGTTGGAGCCAAAACAGGAGCATCCTATCTCCACAGGACCTTCTTCAGCCAACTCATCCTTTCTTGATGCCAGCTATACAGTGTTGCCCTAGGTTTTCTTGCTTTTGAGTGCTTGTAACTTTGTACTGCAGATTCTCATGCAGCTTCATGTAAACAATGTGTATTTTTAGAATGTTTACACATTTCTCCTCTGGGAGGAGAAATATGATTGATGGTGATGTTCACCATCCAGGTTAAAGAGGTGGCGACCTGTGTAGCCAACCTCTTGACCTTTGTACAAATGTATATAAATGGAGTCAGATTTTGAATAGAGGGAAGGAAGAAGTTTCCCCTGCCTGCTTTGTCCTTTGTGTGTCAGAAACAGCAACAATACGGATCTCCATCCACAAAGATAACATAGAGGGAATGCAGTGTGGGCTGTAGATAGTAAGTTTTAGCCCTTGCCTGGATTCTTGGTCATCATCCCACAGCCTGTTATGCTGACCCACAAACATAATACTGCAAAGGTAAGTGATTAGCTATTTGCTGCTGCTATCTGTTAGCTCTTCAGCCTGAATTATATTATGCTGTACCACACTGCTGAAAAATGAGCATTTATAAAATATGCAACTGTCCTGGTTTATGACAAATTTGAGAGGAAACCTCCGAAGGGGGTTCCTCTGGAAGAGCAAACTCAAACGGTCTCTTTCTCCAGTCGGTCCAGGAAAATAACTTCCTCAGAGAAAAGTGGAAAAAACTATTTACTTAACAAACAAAATGCCCACAAGCATAAAGAATGAATGATATGAAACAATAAATCTCGCCGCTCCAAAGACAGATAGCAAAACTGAGGAAGTCCTTGCCGTGGGTGTAGCTCAGTTCACTGTCTCTTACTAGTTCTAGTTTCTTTGGAGGTCCAGGCCCTGGTGGGCCGCAGGTGCGAGCCCTCGGTGCTCCTCTGGGTTTTTCAGCCCAGGGCATATTTAAACAGTCTTAAGAAAAAGGAAAAAGAAAAATCAGTCCAGGGAACTTCTCTGCCTCAGATAGCTAAAACTAACTAAAAACACAGGAAATTTCTGTCTCACCGCTGTCTGTGCTTCAGATGAACAACCGCCAGAGCAAGAAATGTGGAGGAGTCAGGCAGTTTGCTTTAAGAAAACTGCGCACTGCTTTACTTTCCCCCTTCGCTCCCAGAAACAGTTTTAAAGGTACAGAACTTACTATACAGCACAAACAGAACAGACAATTGGGGATACAAGTATCATAAAGTCACCCTAGGACAGCAACATATCAAGGTAATAGTGATTGAAACTTGCAATGGCTTGCAGTCACTTTGAAAACTTACAAACTTCCTTTCAGAGGAAATTTTACCTATACCAAGAATGAATTTTATGAACAGAGTTTGACAGCTGCTACATTTTCATCTCCTTTAAATTTCTTGGTGAGGGGCAGGAGATCAGTTAATTTGGGTTACGTTAAACCTATTCAAAAGAGCTTAGGTAGCTCACTATATGTCAGTCATCATTGGACTAAAAGCTTTACTAGATATAGATTCTGAAGTGCTTCAGTTCTTTGTAGTGTTTTGTTAAATGTTGAAAGCTTGATTGCCTCGATTTTCAGTATATAAATGATCTTTTGTTGAGATCTTGTTATAATAATCTTGAGGGTTATCAGTTAGAATTGAACCTCTACATAGTGTTCACTGGTACTTTAGATCAGCCCCCTTTATGTCCAAGGTCCTACACCTGAGTCATGGCAATCCCAGGCACACCTACAATTTGGGGGGAAAAGTGACTGAGAGCAGCCCTGCAGAGGAGTTGGAGGTGATGGGTGATGAAAAACCATGAGGCAGCAGTGAGCACTCGCAGCCCAAAAATCAACAGAATCCTGGGCTGCATCCAAAGCAGCATGGCCAACAGAATGAGGGAGGTGATTCTGCTCCTCTATTCTGCTCTTGTGAGACCCTACCTGGAATACTGAGTACAGTTCTGGTGCCCCTAACATAAGAAGGACATGGAACTGTTGGAGCAAGTCCAGAGATGGGCCAACGATGTTGATAAGAGGACTAGAGCACCTCCCTTACAAAGATAGGCTGAGAAAGTTGGGGCTGTTCAGTCTGAGGAAGAAAAGGTCCTGTGGAGACCTCACAGCACTTTCCAGTACCTGAAGGGGCTACAGGGAACTGGAGAGGGACTCTTCTTCAGAAACTGCAGTGACAGGACAAGGAGTAATGGGTACAAATTGAAAGAGGGGTAATTTGAGTTAAGATATTAGGAAAAAATTCTTTATTGTGTGGCTGGCGAGGCACTGGAACAGGTTGCCCAGAGAAGCTGTGGATGCCCCATCCCTGGAAGTGTTCAAGGCCAGGTTGAATGGGGCTTGGAGCAACCTGGTCTAGTGGAAGGTGTCCCTGCCCATGGCAGGGGGATGGAAGTAGATGATCTTTAAGGTCCATTCCGACCCCTTAAAATTCTATGATTCTATGTACAGAACTATTACCATACACAGTCTGTAATATGATTTATGAAATGTTTTTTCATACCATATTTCTTATCAAATCTTTCATATTTTTTCTTCCATAGTAATGGACAGATGGGTTTAAATTTTTTGTCCCATTGGGTTAGGGGGATGCTTTAACATATAAAGACTTTTTAGGGATCAGAATTTGTTTTCCAACTTTCTGTTAAATTCATGACTGTAACAAATAATACTGAATGTTCTCTGAATGATATTTAAGACTATTACTAGAAAAAAATGTTTTTTTAACCATATGCAACACACTGCATTATTAGTGCCTGAAACCCTGTCTGCATATGGATGTTCAGCCACGTCATGTTTTGACACTGGTCCAACGCCAGGCACCCACAAGAGTCGCTTGCTCACCCTCCCCTGCCACAGCTGGGCAGAGGAGGGAAAAGGAAAAAAAAGTTAATGAACAGTTCCTGAGTTGAGATAAGGATCAGGAGAAAACATTTCAAGGGCAAAACAGGTTCAACTTAAGGTTGCAAAGTGAAATTTATTACTAACAGAATCAGAGAAAGATAATTAGAAGTAAAATAAGTCCTTAAAACACCTTTTTACCCCAGCCCCTCCTTCCTTCCCACTGACAGCGCAGGGAGACTGCATGAGGGGTTTTTTTGGGTCAGTTCATCACAGATTTTCTTCCACTGCTGTGGGAGAGGAGTTCGTCCCCTGTGAGACCATGGGGTCCCTCCCACAGGAGACAGTTCTCTGTGAACTTCTCTGGCGTGGGTCCACTCTCACAAGCAGCAGCCATACCGCACCTGCTGCAATGTGAACTCCCCCCACGGTCAGACAGTCCTCCCAAAACTGCTGTGATGTGGGTGTCTCCTTCCACAGGGTGCAGTCCTCAAAGGACAGGTTCCTCCAGCCTGGAAGCAGGGGGCCCCTCTCTCCACCGGGTCTTCCACTGGATCACAGCCTCCTCCAGGCATCCACCCGCTCTGGCATGGCCACCTCCCTCATGGGCTGTGGGTGGATCTCTCTGCATCCCCCATGGACCCATGGACTGCAGGGAGACAGCCTGCTTCACCATGGTCTTCACCACAGCCTGCAGAGGAATTTCATCTCTGGTACCTGAAGCACCTCCTTCCTGTCCTTCTCCACTGACCTTGGTGTCTCCATGTTGTTTTCCCTCTCCTCCTCTGTTGCATGGCAAAGCTGGGCGTGTCCCAATTTAGGAACACTGAAATGAATCTCAGGAGGCAGCTGTTGTAGAAAAACTTTTTCTCTATTTTATTTTGACTTCAGTATTTATAGATATGTACAGAGGTCAAGGGATTGGCTACACAGGTCGCCATCCCTTCAACTTGGATGGTGGGCATCACCATCAATCATTTCTTCTCTCACAGGAGAAGTATGTAAACATTCTAAGAATAGACATTATTTACATCAAGGCTGCGTGTGAAAGTTCTACAGAAAGACAAAAGACAGAAAACTTAAGGCAACACTCCTCTGACTAGAAGCAAAAAAAGTGACTGTTTTGATTTTCTTAAATGTCATCACAGAGGCATTACCAACCTCTCTAATTGTCTTGAAACATGGAATTGGAAACTAGAAAATATTAATCATAGAAATTAAAAAATATTGATTAAGGGGTAGGCATTCAGATGGGGTGTATTACTGCACTTCAAAGGAAGAAACAGGGCTGTGTGCAAGAACAGCAAGAAGGAATGTAAGGAGGTCTGATAAGAGGGGGGATGCTCACCAGAACAAAAAACAAAGAATATAAAAACTACCAAAAACACTGAAGTAACAAGGCCTTGGGCCCCCAGGACCAGATAAATCTGGCCTTGGAACTTGGACCATGACCAGAAGATCAGTGGGCATGCGCAAGGCAGCAAGGTCAGAAGTTTACCCCTAAGGAAGACTATTTTTCTTCATCTCTGAGACTCCCGAGACGACCACCACAAACAACTGCGCAAGTGCAAAAGACTGATAAGACAATTAGCATACGAAGCGAAAAGAAGAAGAGCCAGAGAATGAATATGCATATGTGTTTTGCAAAACTTGATGCATATGTAACATTTTAAAGGTTAAAAAAAAATGGGAGTGAGTGAGGGGCGCCCGTGCCTTTGGGAGCTATCCCGCACCGCGCCCAGTGCTGAATAAATTACATACCTACTTTGAAACTCACTTTGTCTCTGAGTTTTGGAGTCTCTCCGCGTGTCAGTTTGGCGACTCTGGTGGGACATTCTCTGCCCAGCCGTAGGACCGGCCGGGGTGCAGACCTCCTAAGGCGCCCCCGGGATTTTCCCTGAAAGGAATTCCGCTTCTCGCGTTGCTCACTGCGGGGGCAGACAACGACTTCCCAAACAGCGGAAAAACGGTATGTATTTCCTTAGAAAAAGACCTTGTAAAGACCATTGGTAAGCCGCCCAGAGACGTCTGGGCGCACAAGAAAGGTCTTGGTGGGTTTGGGCTTGCAAGCAACCGCTAAGTCAGATGTGTGGCCAGCGGGAGGAACCGCTGACCGAGAGAAAGGCAGCGGGGAGGAGTTCGTTGACTGTGAGTCGGCCGCTAGCAGTTCTGGGGGTGAACTGAGCGAATTCCTGTTTTATTGTTACTATTTGGCTGTGTGTGCAAGTTTTTTTTTCTAAGTTTTAATGCGTTTCGTATTTGGTCCTGTGAGTGCCTGAAAGTTTGTGTGAGGTGACCGTGGGTTTGGGAGCTTTAATATATTTTTGAAGTAATACTGCTATCTTGTGCCAAAAGGTATAATTGCATTTAATTACCGTTTAGGACGTTGTTTTAGGGTCTATTTAATGTGGTTTGCTAGTTCTGCTCCTAAAGGTTTGTTGTTTTTCTGCATTTTACTCTAATGCAATGTTTTTTATAGAGATTGGTTGTTGTGAATATTGTTTTTAGAGTTTGTGTGATAAATGTTGTCCTAAGTTAGTGCTGTTTGTCTTAATGTTTTTACTGTGAATATCGCCTTCTGTTTAGTGCGCCTGGCCATAGATAGTACATCTGTTTAGAAGGACTGTATAAAACTTTGCAAGGAATGTAGTTGCATTAAATTAAAAGCAACTTGCATCAAAGGGCCTGAATACCCAGGCGGACAGAAGGAGTGAGACCATCTGTTTCTGCAGGCAAAGATAGCATCTAGCCTCAGTGTTGATTAAGTGTGAGTCCCGTAGAAGACAATTGGTGTTTTTTTTCTCTTGAGCAGAAGATTGGATGCCTGTGCTCATTGTGATGTACAAAATGGAAAAGACCCTAGACCAGAGATTTTAGAGTACTTGTGTGAAAAAAGATTTGAGCAAAAGCAAAACAGAAGAAAGAGACAATGGAATCGGGAGAGAGTAAAAGAATCCCTAAAGCAAGCCCTCTGGGCTGTATCCTAGCTCACTGGAAGGAGGTTGCAGGCTCAGAAGGTGCAGAATCCAAACGCACCCTTGTAAAGTACTGCATGCAGTAGTGGCCCTTATATCAGCTAAGAAATAGAACTAAATGGCCACCAACTGGAACTTTAGAATATAATGCATTATTGGAGCTTATGCTTTTTCTCAGACGTGAAGAAAAGTGGTCTGAAGTTTTGTATGCAGAAATGTTTTTCTCCCTCCAAAATCATCCTGAATAGCAGAAGGATTGTGGGATCAGAGCCCCCTCTGATCCCCTAGTATTAGCCCTTGAAAAGGAAAATAAAGCCAATAGGAAGCAGCCTAAACGATGTTGTAGTACCTGCTCAATAAACCAGCGTTGCACAAATCGTGACAAGGTTTATCAAGTGAAGGCACAAACACAAAAGTTACTAGATTTACTTGGGCCACCCCCTGAAGAGCAAAGAAGATCAGAGGGAACAGATTTAGCTCCCTTGGAAGGGAGGCAAGCTGGACCATCTGCTCCTCCACACACCTCTGACTTACAAACAACATTGTATCCCCCACTGCCTGACAGTGATAGTAATGATGAGGAGCCTTCTACTATCACAAGCAGTCCCATAGCATCTCGGACTAAAAAACAAACAAAAAAAGTAATACAAGCTCCTTTAAGGGCAGCAGTAGGACCCGGGAGAGAAACAATGTTAGTTAAAGTCCCTTTCTCTACAATTGACCTAGAAGACTAAAAAAAAGTTGCCAAGAATTACAGGGCTGATCCAATAGGAACAACTAAAAGGTTAAGATATATGATTAAACAGCATAACCCGGACTGGTCCGACCTCCAGTTATTATTGGAGGCATTAACAGAGACAGAAAAGCAGCTAATTCTAAAAACAGCAGGGGATTTAGCAAGAAACTTTTGTAAGACAACACAAAAGAATGTTAAGGATGTTTTTCCTCTCCAAGATCCAGGTTGGGACCCAAATAATGAAAAGCAACTACTAAAAATACGAAATTATCAAGAATGGGTAGCAAAAAGAATAAAACAGGCCATCCCCAAAACTATAAATTAGTCAGCTTTGTATGCAATTAAGCAGGCTCCCTCTGAAACTCCTTCTGAGTTTCTGGATCGCCTGAGAAACGTGATGCGCCGCCATACACCATTAGATCCTGAATCCAAGATAGGGATACAGCAGCTGATAAATTTATTTTTAGGACAATCTACAAGAAATATCAAGAAAAAACTTCAGAAGCTCCAGGGACCAGAGGGAAAAAATTTAGAGGCCTTATTAAATGAGGCATAGAGGGTTTTCAGCAATCGAGAAAAAAAATATAAACAAAAGATGAAAAAGTTAATGGCAGTAATAAAAAATGAAAAAAAAGAACGCCGAAGACAAGAACCACCCAGGCAAAGACCACCCCAGCTGGACAAAGATCAGTGTGCAAATTGCAGAAAATTTGGACACTGGAAAAATGAGTGTCCTGAACAAAGAAGAAATAAAAAAGGGAACCGGGGGAAGAAAGTAGTAATCGCTCACACAAAAAGTAACTAAAGAAGACCAGAAAACCTTACCCCAGGAGATCCACTGGTTATAAAAATGAAACTGAAAAAGGAGAGAAAAGAAATAAAACTTATAGTGAACACAGAGGCAACATTTTCAGTTTTAAATAAAGCTTTAGTACCAGTGGGAAATTATTATGTTAAAGTAAAAAAAGCAACTAGCCAACCCGAAATAGCATATTTTTGCAAACCACTCAAATACAAATATAGAAAACAGTAAGGCATTCATAAATTTCTATACATGCCCAACTCCCCGGATTCACTCCTAGGGAGAGACCTATTGAAGAAATTAGAGGCAACCATTTCGTTTAAAAATAGAGAAGTTACTCTGGAAGTAAATAATCAAAAATATATAAAAGTATTAAGTTTAATACTAACAGCTATTGAAGCTAAAGAAAAAATTAATAAAAAAATACTAAACCAAGTGTTTCCAAGAGTATGGGCCTCCAATGTACCAGGAAAGGCAAAAAATGCACTTCCAATACAAATTAAGCTCAAAGAAGGCAAACAACCAGTCAGAGTCAAGCAGTATCCCTTAAAGAAAGAAGACAGAAAAAGAATTAGTCCAATAATTAAAAATTTCTTACAGCTAGGGTTGCTGAAAGAGTGTCAATCTGATTTTAACACCCCTATCCTGCCTGTCCGCAAACCTGATAGGTCATACCGAGTCGTGCAGGATTTACGAGGTGTTAACAAAATAACTGAGGATCTCTACCCTGTGGTAGCTAACCCATACACCTTGCTAACATGTTTAACACCAGAGCTAACTTGGTTTACTGTTTTAAATTTGAAAGATGCTTTCTTTTGCCTCCCTCTCCATGAAGCCAGCCAGAAAATTTTTGCATTTGAGTGGGAAAATCCTAAGAGTGGACGCAAAGCTCAACTCACATAGACAGTTCTTCCCCAGGGATATAAGAACAGCCCTACCCTGTTTGGAGAACAACTTGCAAAGGATTTAGAATCCTGGGAAGCTCCACCAGAAGAAGGGAAACTGTTGCAGTATGTGGATGACATCCTAATAGCCACCCCGACAGAAGAGGGGTGTGTGGCTTGGACTGTAAGCCTCCTAAACTTTTTAGAGCTTCAAGAGTACAGAGTGACAAAAAAAAAGGCTCAAGTGGTAAAACAAAAGGTAATCTACCTGAGCTATAAGATCAGTGCTAGACAACGGACCTTAAGAAAAAAACGCATAAAGTCAATATCCCAAACCCCGAGGCCCCAGACAATAAAAGAACTGAGAACCTTCCTGAGCATGACAGGATGGTGCAAACTGTGGATTTACAACTACGGATTACTTGTGAAACCTCTGTATTCACTCGTTGCAAATGAGAGCAAAGACCTCCAATGGACAAAAGAAGCCACACAAGCTTTTGGGCAACTGAAAAAGGCCCTCATGTCAGCTCCAGCACTAGGACTGCCAAACGTGAGTAAACCATTCTTTCTCTTCTCTCATGAGAAACAGAGAATTGCCCTGGGAATACTAGCACAGGACCTAGACCCATATAGAAAGGCAGTTGCTTATCTTTCCAAGCAGCTTGATGCAGCAGCCAAAGGATGGCCGGGTTGCCTCAGAGCAGTGGCTACAGTTGTGCTGAACATTCAGGAAGCCCATAAGTTTACCCTGAGCCAGAAAATGACTGTGCTAGTGTCTCATACAGTATCCTCAGTACTGGAAACAAAGGGAGGCCACTGGCTTTCCCCACAAGGGTTCCTGAAATACCAAGCTATCATGGTAGAACAAAATGATGTTAAAATAGTAGTAACTAACATTGTCAACCCAGCTTCTTTCCTCAGCAGAAACCAAGGAAAGCCAATTCATCACGATTGCCTGGAGACCATTGAAGCCACTTACTCCAGCTGCTCAGACCTGAAGGACACACCTTTAAATGACGCAGAAATCTAGTTCACCGATGGCAGCAGCTACGTCATCAATGAAAAACAACATGCTGGGTATGCAGTTACCACATCCAGAAACCTGATTGAATCAAGACCATTACCAGCAGGTACCTCTGCACAGAAGGCAGAAATAATCGCCCTAACCCGTGCATTAGAGCTGTCAAAAAAAAAAGAGGATAAACATCTACACAGATGCAAAATATGCATTTGAAGTAGTGCACGCTCATGGAGCTATCTGAAAAGAAAGAGGACTATTGAATTCACAAAAAAAACACATTAAACATGCACAAGAAATACTACAACTACTGAAAGCAGTCCAACTGCCTAAAAAAGTGGCAATCATGCACATTAAAGCACATCAGAAGGTGAGCTCAAAATTGAAAGAAGAAAACGAGCTGGCGAACAGAGAAACAAAAGAAGCAGCAAAAGGTGAGGTGACAGTAAAAGAGACCCTGATTCCCGATGGCCAAATCTCCCTAGAAGGTAAGCCAGTGTATAATAAAAAGAACAGAAGGCTAATTGAGAACCAAAAAAGCACATATAACCAAGAGAGATGGGCAGTTACAGCAGAAAGAAAACTGGTCATCCCCTCTCATTTACTATGGCCATTAGTAAGAAAAGAACATCGGAAAACACACTGAAGAATTGACGCTTTGTATAATTACTTGATTAGAAAAATCACTGCCAGCAATTTATATGCCACTATCACTCAAGTGGCCTGGCAGTGTGACCTTTGCCTCCAAACTAACCCTAAGAATATCCCTAAACCAATTTTTAGCCAAATTGGAAAGGGCCATGTACCCGGTCAACAGTGGCAAATTGATTTTTCAAAATTACCAAGAAAAGGGGGGTATCGATATTTATTGGTACTAACAGATACCTTTTCAGGATGGCCAGAAACTTTCCCCACCAGGACTGCCAAAGCTCGAAAGATAACCAAAGTGTTGCTACAAAAAATAATACCACGCTTTGGAGTTCCAGCTGCAATATCTTCAAATAGAGGACCACATTTTGTTTCAAAGATAGTCCAACAAATCAGTCAGCATCTGGGCATAGACTAAGAACTTCACACGCCATACCGTCCCCAGTCAAGTGGCCAAGTTAAAAAAATGAACCATCTGATCAAGCAACAAATTGTAAGACTAGGGCAAGAAGCTAATTTGCCTTGGCCCCAGTCTCTCCCGTTAGCATTACTGCAAATTCGGACTAAGCCCAGAACTAAAAAAAAGCTGAGCCCCTTTAAAATGCTTTATAGGAGACCATATGGTGTGCAAAAAAGGATATCCACCCAAATTGGAGAAGAAAGGCTGACTGCTTATATGATAGCCTTAAGTAAACAACTCAGAAAAATTGAGAAACATGTGGCTGGAACTCAGAGCAGAGAGCTGGATGGGCCAGTGCATAATATACAACCTGAAGATTATGTGTATGTCAAGTCTCTTACAAAAAAAACCTTGGAGCCGCAGTAGGAAGAACCGTTTCAAGTACTTCTCACCACTTTCACTGCAATTAAGATCCAAAAGCAGAACACCTGGATTCACCACTCCCAAATAAAGAAAACTCCTAAGGCCCCTTAAAAAATAACACCATGTGATAAAGAACTAAAACTAAAATTCACTCGAACAAAATAAGTATATTGTGGTTAAAAATGTTTAACAATCTAAGCTGCAAGAACTTAATTGAGAAAGCTTTTTGGTTTATAATCATAATTACAATCCATAAACTGAAAAATACCTCTAGCCAGAACAATGCTGAGTGGCCTTGGTCCCAAGCTTTTACTTAGTACACTAGATCCATGGGAGAATATTCTGATATAAAAAGTTTAAACCTATCAACTGTGGTCATGCATGAAAACCAAGTATATAAAAAGCAAGAGTGGCAAAAACAAAAGTTGTAGTCACTCCAGAGGACTATAGAAGAAAAAATCAAGATAAAATATCGGCTGATTAATAGAACCACCCATAAAAAAGCAATCCAAATTAGTGCTTCGACCACTCCCACTGGTAAACACAAGGAGGTTTGTACTCGCTCAAGTAAATTAGACTGTTGATATAATTTCACGTTAGTACAGACCGTAGAAGTAGTCTGTCTTTAGGCCCATAATAAAATTAGGCTCTCCTTCAAATTTAAAATAAATGCTGCAACCAACACTAGCACCCCAGCCCAAACCCAAGCCACGCCACCCAGGTCTGGACCCAAAATTTATGAAATAGGCCCATATGTAATAAAGAACATGAGCCAGCAGCAATTGTTGTCTAATCCAGAATGGTCTCTCAAGCGTGTTGAACTACTGATGCAAACTAACATCTCTGAAGTCCAACCGGCCTGTTCTTCTTTCCTAAAGACATCCTTTGAAAGCTAGACAACATGGTTGCAAAGGCAAGAATACTCCAAGAGTAGAATGCGGAGAGATCTAACTAGAATATTAGAGACAGAACTAGGAGTTCTGAATGAAATTGATTCAAAAATATTAATAAATAAATTGGCCACTGTAACAAGTAATTTAACTAAATTAAAACAACCTTTACAATCATCTTTGTTGGCATTAAGAACCAGTCAGTGGCAAGTTTCAAAAGTGCTGCCAAGTTGAGAAGAGGCAGAAGACCAAGACCATAGGTTGATCATAGATGCACTTACTATGGCTCAGAATAATGTGTCTTTAGCTTTTAGCTGTGTGCAGGCACAATTGTAGCTGCAATCAACAGCTGCCTTAATTATAAAAGAAGGAAGCAAAAGAGCCTTTCCGATTGAAGTTCGGAAAGCTATCTGAGACAATGCTACTGATTTTAAAAAAAAATTTCAGTCCTGGTGGACCTTGGTAAACTTCACCTATGATCCAATTGCTAACATAACTACTGCTTTTGTCCTCACCGTACGCAATGCCACAGTTTATGTTATTCACCCCATTATAGCATTAGGACTGAATCATGAAGAATCAGTGCTCTATCCTTCAGAACACAAGACATGAGCACAAAGAGTAGATGAAAAATGACAAACTGTAAACCTAGAGTCTTGTGTTGCCCGGAAACAACAGAGGTTCATTTGTAAAAGTAACACAATTGATGCTAGAGATATATATCTTAATACTGAACAGAGTGTTTGTCATTTTGAAGCTCATCCAAACACTAATCAAAGGACTGTACTTGTATATATTAGTCGGGGTTGTGTATGTTTAAAGACTGCCTGTGCTTTTATAAAAATAGACAAGGATAATGTAACTCTGTTTAACAAGAATCATTCTAACCTCTGCATTTGTAACTTTGTTAAGATTTTGGAGTGTAACTTTCTGTATTTAGCACCAGTTGTGTCCCACCAGCTAGTCAAGTCTGACAACACAATATATCATAAGTTATCACCCACATCTATTGAAATAAATCTCACTTTAGTAAAACAATTAATCATCAGAACCTTGTGAAAATTCTAAAAAGTATTCAAAAAACTGAAAAGCAAACTTTAATAACTGTTCATCATGACACAAAAGAAATAAACAAGGTTCTGCAAAAAGTGAAGCAAGATGCAAGTCACAATTAGTGAGACTCACTCTTTAAATGGTCACCTACTGCAACCGAAATCCTAAATACATTAAGTCACCCCATTATTATCTTATTAATATTAGTTGGTATAACTTTAGTACTGTCTTTTGTGATGCTTATTTAGAATTAAAAACTGTTACAACAAGTAGTAACATTAACCTCCTTATCCCAAGTACATAGAAAAGCGCTGAAAAACACATATCGTAAAGATTAGAATTTGCATTAAGTAAAAAAATTTACTGCCTTATAGAAAAGGGGGGACTGAAACATGGAATTGGAAACTAGAAAATATTAATCATAGAAATTAAAAAATATTGATTAAGGGGTAGGCATTCAGATGGGGTGTATTACTGCACTTCAAAGGAAGAAACAGGGCTGTGTGCAAGAACAGCAAGAAGGAATGTAAGGAGGTCTGATAAGAGGGGAGATGCTCACCAGAACAAAAAACAAAGAATATAAAAACTACCAAAAACACTGAAGTAACAAGGCCTTGGGCCCCCAGGACCAGATAAATCTGGCCTTGGAACTTGGAGCATGACCAGAAGATCAGTGGGCATGCGCAAGGCAGCGAGGTCAGAAGTTTACCCCTAAGGAAGACTATTTTTCTTCATCTCTGAGACTCCCGAGACGACCACCACAAACAACTGCGCAAGTGCAAAAAACTGATAAGACAATTAGCATACGAAGCGAAAAGAAAAAGAGCCAGAGAATGAATATGCATATGTGTTTTGCAAAACTTGATGCATATGTAACATTTTAAAGGTTAAAAAAAAATAAAAATAAATAAAAAGCACGCGTGCCTTTGGGAGCTATCCCGCACCGCGCCCAGCGCTGAATAAATTACATACCTACTTTGAAACTCACTTTGTCTCTGAGTTTTGGAGTCTCTCCGCGTGTCAGTCTCAGTTTTGGCCAGCAGCATGCCCATCTTCAGAGCCATCGGCTCTGCTGGACATGGTGGAAGCTTCCAGCAGCTTCTCACAGGAGCCATCTTTGTGGCCCCCCTGCTACCAAAAACCAGGCTGTGCCAAACCAAGCCGCCACCCCAGCAAAGAGGTGCTGTATGTTCTCCACAGGCAGGCCTTGCAGTGTGCAGTAGCACATTGCACAGCACCCCGTGGCTGTGACAATGCAGACAGCCTAGCAATCTCATTGTGCTATCATAATTTCTCAATTAAAAGTATGCCTATGTTCGACACATCTCACTTTAGCATCTGGAAAGACAACCTGTATTGTAGGGAGCGCTTAGCCCTAGCTTCCCGCTGCCTGCAGAGACAGACCCCGGGGGTGATTGCGGTGCTAGCCAGCAACACGAGGGAGCTTAAGCTTCCAGACGGTGTCACTTCTGACGCCAGTAGCCCCAGGTCAGCTCCTCGCACCGCGCCAGCGCTGAGGGGAACCGCCACCGCCGATGAGAAGTGCTCTATGCCCGCCTTCCCTCCCGGTTCCGAAATCTGTGCGAATCTCCAGTATTTCCCAGGGAAGGTGGCGTAAAAACACCCCAGCCCCCTCACTCCGCCCCACAGTCTCCGGGGACTCTTCCTCCCATCCCGCCGCTATGCCCTGCCGGCAGGGTCCACCTGCAAAAGCCTCACCTCTCAAGGTGCCACTGAGCTGATCCAGCCCTCCCCCACCCAACAGCAAGGGTTTGTCCCTGGGGAGGGAAGGAAAGTGATAAGTGCTGAGTTCACTTCCGGATTGGGTTGAGGGTTGTTTGCTCCTCCCCCGCCAGTACTGCTGCACGGGCGCGCTCTATGAGCAGGCTCGGCCCTAGGCTCGAGATGGCAGCGGCGGCGGACAAACAGAAGCACGAGCACGGACGGGTGAAGATTGGGCACTATATCCTGGGCGACACGCTCGGCGTCGGTACCTTCGGCAAAGTCAAAGGTGAGTAGCGAGGAGTGGGGCACTCGCCTCCTCCACGGAGTGGCACGGCTCAGTCGGGCTGCAGGGGGTAGCGCGCTGGGCGGGTACGTTGGGCTGAGCAACGGAGGCTGTTGCCGGCTGAGGGACACGGCCGCCTACACGGCCTACGGTCGCCTCACGGGGGCCAGTCCTCTGGGGCTGGAGTCAGGTGACCGTTGAGACCTGACCGGGGCTGTGGGGCCTTTTGGGGCTGGGCTGTCGCCTTAGTTCGGGCTTGGTCCCGCTCTGTTTCCTGCTCAGAGTATTGGGGGTGGGTCTGAGTTTCGTCGGGGGCGGTACCCGGCCGTATCTGCCGAGCCGCATGGATCACCGGGGGCCGACGGGGGTGGTCTGAAAGGGGTTGGGGAGAGCAATGTAGGGCTGACGTGTTTTCGGCGCGACCGTGAGAAGGCATTTCATGGGCTGTTAACTGGAGCCTCGCCCCCAGATGCGGTGGCTACAGGGTGGTGGCCAGGGGCTACATTCTGAATGATATCGACTGGGTCTGGTAGTGTGGAAATATCGTCTGGTATGCTGTGGACGTCTTTCAGGAAAGGGGAGTTGTATTAGCTAACTTCATAGGGGTAGGGACTTTTAATAGGAAGTAATTGCAGGAAGAGCAAAAATTTTCTCTTCTGTATTTATGGAAATAATTATTGGAAGCTGCTCATGCTGCATTTATATAAAACATTATCGGATATGTAATGAAAGAAGGCAGTCTTAATTCTTGAGCTGTCTGTATGTTTTGCTGCACAAATGTTAATACTCGTTGCCCTTATAAGGAAGACAAGCTGTTTCACTCTACAAGGGGAGAAATAAGCATTAAAAGATGGTCCTGAGATTACTGGATTAACTAACAACACATCTGATAGAGACCTGGAAAGACTGCTAAAAACGGTTGACCAGTGGTTATCAAAGGGTTTTTTTTCAGCTCAGATGTAAACAATTTTTCCTAGTAGGGGTGCAGATGCTATGCAGTAAGCTTGAAGCCTTGTAGAAATAAAATAGAAATTAAACTTTCCCTCGGTGCCATTCACCACAGGGGAAAAAAATCACATTATCTTAAACTGTTCCTGTTGTATTGTTTGTGAGAAATGTTGAAATATTGGGGTATGCAAATTGAAAACATTATTTTTTTGCAAATGAGACTAGATTCAGGTTGTATTCTTAAAATAGGCTGGTGGGGTTTTTTATGGTTAATCTAATGGACTGCTCATGTACCTAGTATAAACAGTAAAAAACGTGATATTTAATGTGTTAGCTGTCTTTTAACATGATAGCTTCTTTTTCAGTGTAGATGTTTCTATTGTGTATTCTTTGTACAATCTCTTTCAACTATTGGCATGTTTTGAAGAAATTACTGATGTTTCAACAGTTTTACTAGGTTTCATTTCAAATTTGCCTCCTTTTAGTTTAAATTCTTCATCTTAGAAGTAGCATTAGATTTGGGTCATCTCTTTGTATGAAAAAAGTGAAGAACATAGATTATCCTCTCCAGAAATTGAAAGTGATGCCATGGACAGCACTCTGCATAATAGCAGAACCAAATTCTACCTGGAAGTTGCTTGTTAACTTCTGGTATGGTATAGAAAATAGGGATATATCTGACTCTAAGACTATCTAGGAAAGCAATGGAAGAATATCTTGAGACTAAAGTCTATTGACTCCTGTTTTTTTTCCAGGCTAGCTTATAAAATGACACCACCCCCCCAGCCACTGGGGAGCAGTGTGTGAGCCAGCACAGACAGGACACAGGAACAACCACAAAATCACAGCTGAAATGCAAGGAGTGTATTTATTTTCATTACCTCACCAACTGGGAGATCACCAAAGCAGCACCTGGGTAGGACACACAAACAGGGGTGAAGGCACCACAGATCTCAGTCCAGGCTGGAGGATCAATGAAGCTGTTGTTTTCACCTGTTTATCAAGTGTATTTTACCACTGTGCTTTGGTCTTTCACCACAGCAGGGCAGGAATCTCGAGCATGTTTAGTAAGGTGCCTCTAAATCTATCACAGGCCTATTTTATCTAAACACAGATGTTCTACTTGTCAAACTGTGGTGGTTTTTATGTTTATTAAATTATTTGTTAGCTGGGAGATTAGGATTTTGGGAGAAGGAGGCAAAACAGGCTTAATTTAAAGGTAAACATGTAATTTATTAATACACAGATAGGAAAATAAAGAGAAGAGAAAAAAATGAAACTTAAAACTCCTCTCCTCTCTCCTTTTACAAGTGTTTACTTTTCTACAAACAATATAGAGACAAAACTTGTGACATTCAGTCAGTTTCACTATTTAAATATAGTCTTTTATTTATTCTTCAGGAGAGGAGTTTTTTGGTTTTTTTTGAAATTTTCTTACTGACAACTGAAAAAAAGTTTTCTTGTGGATCAGAACTCTCACAGAAACAGCTGCCTGGGGAAAATTTGCTTCTGTTTGGGTTTTTTTTTTTATTAGCAGTTTTTTAAGCTGCTTATGGGTCGTGGAGTTTAGGCATTTGGGGTGTTATTATTTAAAAATAAGCAGCTTTAAGGCAAAGGATTTTTTATTTCAAGGAACAGATATGTCTTCTTACTTTTTTCATTGGTGCAGGAGCTTTTTATTTTTTTTTCCTGTTTAGACATTTTATGGAATTATACAGTTTATTAGAAACACTTTTGCTCAAAAATTTACTAATTATCTTTTCAAATGCATTTTTTTATGATTTAAAAGACAATGTACTAATAAAGTTTATTTTTATAGCTCAAATAAAGTCTAGCCAACAGGCAACTCTTTTATTTTCCTTCTAATCAATTTTTTTTCCACTATCTTCACCTGACTGTTATGCTAAGTCTTCTCTATGCTTTATTTATTTGTCTGTTCCCATTCTGGGAAGAGGCAGTGCTTTGGAAGTCCCATCTCCTGGCAGGAAAGAGTTAAAACTTGCCTAGATTTGCCGTGGTCACGTGATCTCGGCCAGGCAGCAGCGAAGAAAAAAAACGTGGGAATGGAAAAAAAACTTTAAGCAGGTCTTAAAGCAGCCCAGCTGATGAAAGGCTCCTTGCCCCCCACTCCTCGGTCTCATTCAGGGTGGGCCCAGCTTGGAACGGCTGCAGGCTCCCCTCACTAGCTGCTGAAAAAAGGGGCCAGGCCCATGGCCAGGCCTCGGGCCAGCTCCCCTCATAGAGGACCGGGAGATAAAATGGGGGCACATCATTCCCTCTCCCAGCCCAGGAGTCATCTAGCCAGACGGGGTAGGCCAGGGCCTTCCCGGGCCCCTCCAAGAGACAGAGCCAAAGCTGCCTTACCTCCTGTGAAGGCAGAAGCAAAAGAGTAATTTTAAGTTCTTTTCTGACTTTTAAAACTCTGTGTGTGTCTCAGAAGTGCATCTCTGCATGCAATTGACTATTCTAGTTGTCAGTTCGAAAGAAATTACCAATTGCATTCTACTATTTCTTTAACACACTAACACACAAGGCTAAACAATGATTAACAGGAGATATGTATTTTTCTACTCTCCAGCTGCAGGTCATTCAAGTGCATTTGCAATTCTCATCACCAATCTGGTTTTTTCCCACATTCTGCTCTCTCACTCAAGGGACCATTTCTAATGGGGCTGGCAAAGCTGGAGATGTCCATTTGGGCTTGCAGGTCTGTAGGCCAGGGTAATTTATAGGGGCATGTAATAAACACATACAGAAAAAGGAATAAACATATTCCTACAATGATGGAATCATAGAATGGCCTGGGTTGGAAGGGACCTTAAAGATCGTCTAGTTCCAGCATCCTTGCTGTGAATAGAGACACCTTTCACTAGACCAGGTTGCTCCAAGCCCCATCCAACTTGGCCTTGAACACTTCCAGCAATGGGGCATCCACAGCTTTTCTGGGTACCCCATGCCAGTGTCTCACCAGCCTCATAGTAAAGATTTTTTTTCCTAATATCCTAATATTTCCTAATCTAAACATACTCTCTTTCAGTTTGAAGCCATTCCCCCTTGTTCTGTCACTACATGCCCTTGTAAAAAGTCCCTCTTTCTTGCATGTTCCCTTCAGGTACTAGAAGGCTACAATTAGGCCATCCCAAAGCCTTCTCTTTTCCAGGCTGAACAATCCCAATTCTCTCAGCCTTTCCTTATAGGAGTGGTGTTCCATCCATCTAATCATCTTGGTGGCCTCCTCTGGACTTGCTCCAACAGGTCTATGTCCTTCCTGTCCTGGGGACCCCATAGCTGAACATAGCTCTGCAGGTGGGACCTCACCAGAGCAGAGTAGAGGGGCAGAATTCCCTCCCCTGACTTACTGCCCCTGCTGCTTTGGATGCAGCCCAAGACTGTCATAGTCAAAACAGACACTGCACTCAGAGTGTTTCAATAAAAACTTCTGAGGACTCAAGCATAAACACCATGTTATCTAGAAGTCTTTCATACCTTTTCTATGTAGCAATCCTATGGGCAGCTCCACATAGCTCTGGCTTTTTTTCCTTCTTCTCTCTTCCTTCTGCAGTTCCAACTCACTGCTTCCTGTCCCTAGCATGGCCACCTAACCCTGTCTGTCCCTCACACAACCTCCTGTCCCTTAGTCCTCACAGCACAGACTCCAACTGATAGACTACTAACTAACTTACTCTTTTATCACATCTAGCTGTGAGGGCAAGGCTGTTCCTACTCTTTGGTAATTAACACAGCTGCAATATATCGGAGGCAGGATTGCCCTTAGTACTATCTGTCTTCCCACACAGGACATGATTTGCTTTCTTGGTTTGCAAGTGCACACCTTGCACTTGGTCTTATTAAACCTCATGAGGTTCCCATGGGCTACTTCTCCAGCATGTCCAGGTCCCTCTGGATGGCTCCATCCTTCAGGTGTCACCTGCACCACTCAGCTTGGTATCATCTGAATATTTGATGAGAGTGCACTTGATCCCTTTGTCTATGTTATTGATGAAGATATTAAATAACACTGGTTCCAATATGGACCCCTGAGGAATACCACTTGTCACTGATGTCCATCAGGATTCTGAGCCGTTGACCACTACCCTCTGGATGGGATTCTCCAACCACTTTCTTATCCATATAACAGTCCATTTATCCAATCCATCTCTCTCCAATTTAGAGAGAAGGATGTTGTTGGGAACCATGTCAAAGGCTTTAGAGAAGTCCAGATAAATGACATCTGCAATCCTTCCCTTGTCCACTGGTGTAATCACTCCTGATTATCAGAGAAGGCCACTAGGTTGGTCACAAGAATGCTTTAAATCAGGTGTCCCACTCATCCTGCCAGGGAATTAAACCACTCACCTAGCTAGGCACCATCAGTAAATTGTTTCATTTGATGCATTAAGTCCACGAGATATTGAATGTTGTCCTCTACGCTGGCTGATTCATCAATTACATTGAAGTGATATATGCCTTCAAAATTGGAGCAGTGTTTATGGTGTTGAAGGAGACAGTCCACCACCAACTGATTTTGTAATGTTCCTTGGCATACAGCTGTTAGCTACTTGGAAAGAAATTGTTTATTTAAAAAATATGAATATCAATCTAATACTGATATCCAACTGAGATGGACAAAAACTCTCTAACACTTTAAAGTTAGAAAGTGTATGTTTATTACAGTGCTGGGCAGCATGTGGGATAGCTCCCAAATACCCACACAATTTACAGTCCTTTTATTTACGAAGATGTTGAATACCCAAAACACGAATGCATATTCATAGCTCAGGTACATCCCATTTCCCCCCTCCCCCCACCCGCTTTGTATAGTAATTAGCAAAAAAAAAACAATTAAGCATGCGAAGTTTGCCCTTTGAAATGTCCTTTTCAAGGGGAGGGTGCTTAAAATGAGGAAGTAAGATGACTCTTCCTTCCTCTGAACTTTCTACCTTTTCAATGCAAATGTGACAAATGAGCTCTGGTAGGACTCCCATTTCCCCAGGTGCATGACTTTCAATGGGTTTCAGAACAGGGGAGTTTCTGTAATTGTCTTATGTTCCTAAATCTATTTATCAGGTCCTCTGTTCTTCATTACAAACCCAGCTAAGCAAAACATGAAGTTGACAAGCAATCAGTTATTGAGGCCTGGGAAAGTTAACTCAAATCTAGTTTCTCTTAACTAACCACAAACTTTTAATTTTTAACAAACTTTAATTAATTTCTACAAAGCTTATCTCTAACTAAAATCTTAACTTCTCTAAAATTCCTAATTCTTTAAAGTTTATGTCTCAGAATAACAATGAGGAACATGGATATCAAAAGCACTTGCATAGTATGATTCTGTAATACAGCTACTGGGATTGGCATGCCAATGAAACACGTTTTCAAGAGATCTGCAGCTGTTAATCCTCCCTCAATAAAAAAGGCAGACAAGTTAGTTACAGTAGAGGCCAACCAAATCCATGTATTTACATGTTAATCTCATGGAAATATATCCAGGACATATGCTTGTAGTACAAGACTACAAAGCATGATGAGCAAACCTGTGATAAGGGAGTAAAACAGGAATGTAATTTCCTTCCAGTAATACATATGCCATCACTCCAGCTCGTTCAGCTACTATTGCTCTGAGTTTGATAACCTGATATGGGGTAATTGCCCACACGTATTGCAGAGCTTCAGTTTGATGTTGGGTTTGTGACACCAATAACACCATTCAAATACTGTCTCCTAGATAAGGCACAGTTATTCATCAAAGATACCCAAAACACAAGACCTTGAGAATCTGATATCAACAGAGGATGTAAAGTAAGAGAAGTTGGGGTACAGAACCATATGGCATTCTGAAGGGTTATTCTATGAATCTTCATGTCTAGGCTAATAGGTTGCAGTCCCACCATGCAATCTACTGGTGTAAACAATTCCCTTTGCCCTTTAGGTAATAATTTGGGAGAGATACCATCTGGAAGAAATTCAGTCTTTGCCATGTTTGTATGATCATAGGATGTTTGATTATGAATACTCCGGCTGTTTAACAAGAAAGCCTGCTTTAGTAAGATGTGAACATCACTGTTGTAAAGTTTTAGTACTGGTTAGCTTTCTAAAATTATTTCTTCAACATTCCACTTGTTCTTTCAATCAATCTTTACATTTGGTGAGGAGGTCCATACTGGAGAATGAGTTGTTCCAGTGCTTTAATTCTGTTATGTTGATTAGCATATTTAGTGGGTTTAGCAAAAAAATTGTCCTGATGCTGTATCCACAGCAGAGAATATATATCACCACCCTCTTGACAGGGGCAGGGGGCCAATGTAATTGACCTGCCACATATTCAAGGCCCACCGACCCTATTTTATCTTTGGCCATGGCCTATATGTCCTTAAATGTAGCTGAGTACAAACAGTACAATTACATGCACATGGTTATAAATGTGTAATGGCGATGGAACAGAAAGCATTAGGAAGATCTATTACTTTCTTCCAGGGTTGTAAATTTTTGCTTGTTTTTTTTTTTTCTATGAGGGTAACCATGTCTGACAGTGTAACTGTGGGGGGGGGGCTGACTTTATTCAATTCTCTATAATCTAGAGTCATTCTCCAAGTGCCATCTGTTTTTTTAACCGGCTGCCAAATAGGATTGTTAAAAGCAATCATGGTTTCCTTAACAATTCCCACTTGCTGAAGTGCCTGAATGGTTGGAGTAGTTTTCTCTTTTCCCCAGGAATATGATATTATTTTGCAGTTACAGCCTTGTCAGGCACAGGCAGCACAACAGGATCTCACTTTGCCAATCCGCCTAAGACTCTTATAAATTCTAGTTGCAAATTCCTGAAGCAGAACCGACTGTTTAAAGTTTCCACTGTTTTTCCTGCCAACATATCAATACCCACAATAGATTTGTTTTTTTTAACTGGGGCAGTTAACACAGTTGTGGTAAATGGAGTGGCTTTTCCTACTAAGGTAACCTTAGCTCAGAGGGCTGGGGTTAAATTCCCCTAAATCCACAGGTCTATGATGCAACTTCTTTATTAGCAATATCATTATCTAATACAGTAACCTCAGCTACAGTATTCACCAGAGCTAACACATGTAAAATCTCCCCAGACCACCACTTTATAGTTAAAGGAGCACAGAGGCATTGGTTCCCCCTCACAGTAAGAGACTACAGTAGTGGCAATTTTGGGGGACCTGGCAAACCTTAATTTCTACCATTTGGGCATTTTCTAGGTAGTGCTTTGCCTTGAGATAGCAGTTGGGGGTGGGACTGGAGTGGTTGGCTTTTTTGCATAGGTGCTAACTTTTGCTGTTGGTGGAATATTTGTGATGTCATAATCCCATTTATTTCTTGTCTTGGTGGGGGTACCTTTTTACAGACAGGTTTTTCTGACTTGAAGACAGGTTTGTTGCTTTCTATGCAAATTAATTCTCACATGCAGTCTGTTTTTTCAGACCTTTCTGGAAATGGGTTGGAGGCTTTAGGAGTCTTGGGTGGTCTTGGTCCCCCCCTACAGTCCATGCCCACTACTCAACCTCATTTCTGTGCTTGTGATGTGCTGTGTTGTGCTTATCTCCAGGAGCTACAAGAATGTTTGTTCCAGAAAAGTGCTGCCCTACTTCTGCATGGCCCCTTCTCCAGCCACATCCTGTTCTTTCCCACAGATTACCAACAGTCCTTGGTTGGCTCCACCACCATGTCTGTTGGTGTTTGAGGTATACACATTAGCCCCGTATCTTCTGATATTCTATACCCTGTCTGGATTGAATCCTGTAATCACTGCACAAGACATGACTTATCAGAATGTTCCCAGGCACAGCAGAGTAAGGTGATCAGCAGCACAGCACTACAGCAGCAATTAAAGCAAAAAGTGGTCACTAACAAGCACTAGACTAATAGGCAAGCGAACCTCACAGCAAGCGCAGGAGCCTGCCCATGATAAGCTAAACTGCAATAACAGCTACAAATTCGATCTAGCACATCCCCAACAAACCTGTTATCTTGAACCCCTCATGCCTTATATTGGATGTCAAAAAAGGACTGTTGTAGTGGAGCTACTGTTATAATTTTAACATGTTCTTGAATGTCACTCCTGTTAATATTTCATCAAATAAAATTAGCTTGAAGGGCTAATAATCTGCCTTATTGAGACAATTAAAAAAACCCCCCAAACTTGCCAGTTTTATTATTGCTCTATTTCCATAATACCCCTCTGTCTACTTTATTTGGTTTAAGTTGGGTTTTCTTTTAGGCTGCTTTGTAGTTATTGATCATGTGAAGAGTACACACATACATGTATGAACATCACTTTTTAAGAGTAGAGGGAGAAATCACCTTGTGGTAAAATGCAGCATTGTTCTGCATACTAACTTGCCTGCCATAAGTGGTCTGGGAATTTATTTAGGAACTGAAAGCAAGTGTTAGTGTTCATGGACTAATGCTGTTTCCATAAACAAATCATGTTATCTTGTCCCTAAATAATGTGCTATATTGTTTTCTTCTTGCTCTAGCTGTACTTCATAAAAAGGGCATATTTTATCTGTGATGCACTAGTTTTCTTCTTGAGCACACATTCATTTAATACCATATCTGTGATTGTTTTCCTGTAATCTTCAGCATCTTCCTTTTCTGGTGATTGATATGGTTTCATTAATAGACAATAAAAGGATAAACTAACAATTATTTTTTTTTTTAGTTAGTTATGATTTTTCTTGAGAGCTCATGTAATGTAGCATGTGACTTCTTGAAAGTGGGTCTTTAGTTTTAACAGTGGTGTCAGCCCCAAAAGATGAGTTGGAAAACCAATGCCTAATAATTCTTAAAGGGCTCCTGCTGTCAAGATAGCTGTCAGTTGAATTCACTCTGCTATTTACCGTTTTACCCTCCCACATAACTGAGAAAACATCACATCAGTACCAGTTTAGCTTTTCATCTGGCTATAGTAGCCTGAGTTAACTACTGAACAGGCTTAGTTCATTTGACTGTGCCTCAGATGGGCAGTCATGGAGAAGAAAGCTGTTTCTAGCCAATATCCAGGCAAAGCTAAAACACCACAGAAGTAAAAAGCTGTGGCATAAAAGAGTACTGGACCAAAATCAGTTATGTGTTAAAAAAAAAAGCTGATGATTCCTGCTGCAGGCAAATGCAAACTTCCAGATTTTTTTTTAATAGTTAGACTTTCAGTGATTTGTACTGAGAAAACAAGGATACAAATTAACTTTTTAAATATTCAGAATCAGAGGCTGTAGGTTCAAACCCCTGGTCTGTATTGCCTGCAAAACTAATGTAAATTGGTCTTCCTGATTAAGGCAGTGATAAGAGATCTGAGAATGGACAATAAAGATCAGTTTGCTATCTAATGTTGTTGTGCAGCAATATGCCTTTGCACAGCATTAACTCTTTCTTTTTATATTAATGAAAACATTTAGCTCATATTTCTAATGACTACCTTCTAAGCCTTGGGTTGGCTATTTGGCATATGACAGAAATGCCTCATTAAACACAGCATATGCTTGTTTAGCTTTTTCCTACAGCCTTCATGACTAGTATCTGCATTTCATAAGAATGTCATATTTACTCTGAATTACCTCGTGATCTGTTTTCCAGTTGAAGGCCAGGTGAACTAAGTTGACACTGTTGCTCCTGCACTTGAACAGTTCAAACGAGTCATTGCTGGTTTGAGACTGTCTTGGAAATCTTCATGTTGTGAAAAACAAAGTTCACTTACTTGGTAAAATCTAAAAAGTTTAATAAAATAAAAAAGAGACAATTAGGAGACAGAATAAAGCAAAATAGTTAAATTAATAAACAATTATAGCTGGGTGCCTTGGCATTCAGCCAAGAGCACGACTTACTAACAAAAGCTCCTTCCTTAAAAGCACCAGCCTGTTGCATATTCATAGATTTCCATGTATGATTCAAACATTCCTCTTGAGTTTAGATGTTCCTCTGCTTAGTTTCAACTCCCCCCCAACCATTTTATCTTGCAGATCAATCTTCTTGTGGCTCCATTGGAGCTCTGGTCACTGCCATCTTCATCTGGATAAAATAATCCAGGAATGTGGGAGTGGGTGGGGTGTTCTGATTATCTTTTCCATTCTCTGGGTTATATGAACAAAAACAGTCTTTATTTTAATACTATGCTATAGCCTAAGAAATATATATATCACCCTACTATTTCTAAGTTTCATTAATAGCAGAAATAAAAGAAACTATATTAATACAGCAGTTTTCCAACATTATACAAATAGTATTCATTTTAATATTTGCGAAAAGCCAATAATATAGTATGTACTTATAACAATGTTATGCATAGCCATGGTGAAGCATGAAGGCAATTAGCATTATCAAATATTAAAGATGTAGCAATATAAAGCTGGTTTACAGCTGGATATAATAAGTCTGATCATAACAGACCTAATTTGGCTGACCTGACTTGTTCTAGATGCCCCTAGGGGAACAAAGACCTCAGTGTCCCCACCTAAGCCCTGGATGCAGACACACCACTGGCCTGAGATCTGGGCAGTGCAGAGATTCCCAACCAATAGGCTTCCCAAGCTTGGGAAATTCAAACTGGCTATAAAAGGAGCTTGGAACAATAAAGGGGTTACTGGCTGTTGCCCAGGACTCGGAAGAGGTCTGTGTTGTGCATCTGTCTATCACCCATGGACCCTGTGTTACATAAAGAAATAGAAGGAAATGTTAGGTCTGTAAAGGGAGCTTTTTGCAGTGATTCTTTTGAAGGACTGATAGCTCATTGAGGCTTAGGATGATTAATATAAATATATTTTCATTGCTTATTTGTGAGCCTTCTTAGGTAACTTCTGTCAAGAGGTAATACAAAGTAGCTTTCATAAATATGACACTGACTTCTTTTCTACAGGATGTTATCTGAGGTCTTGCTTTCAGTTGTCTTTATGTGAGATTCAAAAGTAGTCAGCAGTCTGTTGCCAGTTAGTGTCTGCTGTTTTGCTGATACCAGATATTTTGAACTGCTTCATCATACAATAAATAAGTTGTTATGGCATGTGGATAAAGGCTTAACTTAAAAGCACAGTAGCATTTCAGTATGTTTTCTCCTCGGGATTAACAGTTTTGTTCCAGTGTGATAGAATACAAACAATAACAAAACTGCAAATCTGCTTTACAGTAGAAAAAATACAAATATTTTGGTCTTGATTAAATTAATGTGGAAAAACTTATATTTGCTATTACATTATGTAGCAAAGTGAAGATTACTTTTGTAATCTTTGTAATTAATTTTGGGTTCAGCAGAGATCTGTTACTAATGTCCATTCAAGCGGACAAAGATGAACCATGTAGGTGTGTGTCTGGAATCTGGCTTGTCTTCAGATGGTAGGATTCAGGGTGGTGGATGAAAGTGATGTAGTTATGATATTAGTGTTAAATCACTGCATGCAGAAACTAATACAGATAGTGAAGCCTTCTAGTGGAAGACATACCTTTTGTGGTTTATCTGTGATACAATGTTGGATTTAAGAAAAATATTCTTAACAACTCTATTGTACCTACTTTCAATAGCACCTCAAAATTAAGGAATTTAAGAGGATTACCTGTCTAGGAAATGTTTTACATTTTTAAGTTCCTCTGTTGAAAAAAAAATGAAACTCTTAGAAGTAGGAAAGAAACTGAGGAATGTAAGAGGTTGCATGTTTGCATTGCTTCTCATAGTTACTATTGGATTTTATTGTGTGCATTTCATATAACTTTTGTCACTTATTTTATATAATAAAGCCCTGGCGTTTGCTGCACAGAATGTGGAGCTTATATAGGGTCAGACTGCTCCAAGAACAGATAAATAATAATTAAGTAAACCGATTAGATACTTTTAGCAGTAATTCAGAGTAATTGTTGAAACGGGCTTCTTGAAGAAAGGATAGTAGTGATGTCCTTAGTAAGAGTATCCTTGCAGAGAGAGTAGAAGAGCGTGTCTGAGCAGGTTGCCAAGTGAGCCAAAAGCTTGGAGTGACTTGTACAGGGAAAGAAAATGGTCTCCTTAATTAGAAAGGATGGCAGTGTTTGGGGATGCAAAATGCTTTGTTTACAGTAGTGCAAAAACAGTCATGCTGCAAGACTTCTGAGCGTTAGGTTTAAGGTTTGTTCCTACATATCCAGTTCATCTTCTAATGACAGAATTGTGGGAGAAATTGGAGTAGGGCAGAAGAAACAATGTGCCATCTGGTTTTCAACCTCCCCAATGACAATGGGGATAATGTGGAATGTTTACATCTTAACTGTGATATTTCTTGGCCTTGTTTCTTGCAGTTGGTAAACATGAATTAACTGGGCATAAAGTCGCAGTGAAGATCCTAAATCGACAGAAGATTCGCAGCCTTGATGTTGTAGGAAAAATCCGCAGGGAGATCCAGAACCTCAAACTCTTCAGACATCCTCATATAATTAAACTGTAAGTTTTGCTTGCTATAATCATATCTATTTAAACAGTAGTCCCTTGCTCTCACTGATCTGAAACATGTTTAAAGGGCAATACTATTAGTGGTATACTTTTAGGAAAATAAACAGTTTTCAATTATGTAACCATTTTTGGTGTACTTTGTAATGCATTTTCACAAAACTGATTATTCTGCAGGGCAGAGGGCTTCCATTAGTTCTTTACTTACAAATTCCTTGAGCAGGTATATAGAAGGTAGTGGCATGATGGATGCTTATAGTAACATCTATGGGAACTGACAGTGGTCAGAACATGGATTCTTAGGCTCCAGGCAGAGAACTCTCTCAATCTGGCCTGGGAAATCATGAGGAGGAACCCAAAACAATCTTGTAGATCTCCTCCTGACACCTGGTGTTTTCCCAACTTGTTTACTGGTAGAGATGTTTACAAAAAGGTGGTGCCCTAAACAACCAATCCTATCTATTGTACCGAAACACCGTATAAAAAGAATCTGTCTTTCAATAACCTTTGCTATAAGCCCTCTGAAGAAATCGGAGTTCTACATATCGTTACATGAGCTATCCTGAATTGTAATGATAAGCATCCATCTCAGTTATTTAGCTGCTGCTTGTTTTCTTTTTTCTGGTTATGTTTGAGCTTTGTTTCTGCTTAGAAACTGAGTTCAGAAAAAGATTGTAAAGGGTACTTCTATAGTAAATTTGTTGTCTTTTCTTTACTCAAAATATTTTTTTAGGGTTGTGTTGGTCAGTGCCCTGTTTTTTCCTATATAAATGGTGCTCTACAAGATTTTTTTGAAAGATATGCAGTCTGTTAAATGTGATCTCATATTTCAGAGTTCTTCAATAGAGCTGTTACCACTTAACTAAATAAATGTGATATTTACAGTGTGCCTGTTTACATTTGTTTGATCAGTAGCTCATCCACAGAGTTTGGAGTACAGTTATGTCCTGGAGTAGACACCTTGTATCTGGTCTGAGGAAATAAGTTATAAATACTATTGATTTAATTATTTTTCCTATAAAGTCAACCTGTACATCTAGCAGGGTAAATTTAGAATGTGGGTGACTTTCACTGTTAATTTTGGTGTTGGAGTTAAAGTTTTCTTTATTGGCAGAGTCTTTTCTTTAGATCATGCTTTCACTGATATATGCCATCCCTATACACTCATTTGGCAAGAAAATTTATACTGGAGCTAAATTTGATTGTGTCAGATCACACTGACTTCTTCAGTGGATCAGTTTTCAGAAGACTATTGAGCTGATTAGTTTGGCTGCAGAGCTGCTAATGCTGCCAGTTAGAATTCATGAATGAGTCCAAAGTACATAACTGTAGCTAAAACAAAATAGGAAGCGTAAGTGTGCCAATTGAGATATTTGGGCTGGAACAGGAATGTGTACATCTGGTGCTGCCGAACTTTTAAGTCATCTTAACAGGTTTCAGGTTGCAATTTCTTTCTTGGGGAATTATGGGGAGAATTTTCTCTTCTGCATGTTGAGAGAAAGGACAAGACAAAGGAGATGATGGAAAAATTGATGGGTCCCAAGCTTTTCAGCTGATCATCCTGCATTTCCAAAACAGAAGGGTTATTACAAAATCACAGAATGTGTAGGTTGGAAGAGACCTTCAAGACCATCGAGTCCAACCCAGCCCTAAGACCTCAACTAGATCATGGTGTCAAGTGCCACATCCAGTCTCTTTTTAAACACATACAAGGATGGTGAATCCACCACCTCCCTGGGCAGACTATTCCAATATTTAATCACTCTTTCAGTGAAAAACTTCTTCCTAATATCCAACCTGTATTTCCCCTGACGCAGCTTAAGACTGTGTCCTCTTGTTCTGTCAGTTGCTGCCTGGAGACACAGACCAACTCCCAGCTGTCTACAACTACCCTTCAGGAAGTTACAGAGAGTGATAAGGTCACCTCTGAGTCTCCTTTACTCCAGGCTAAACAACCCCAGCTCCCTCAGACGTTCTTCATATGGCTTGTTTTCCAAGCCCTTCACCAGCTTTGTTGCCCTCCTCTGGACATGTTCAAGCATCTCAACGTCCTTCCTAAACTGAGGAGCCCAGAAGTGGACACAATACTCAAGGTGTGGTCTCACCAGTGCTGAGTACAGGGGAAGAATGACCTCCCTGCTCCTGCTGGCCACACCATTCCTGATACAGGTCAGGATGCCATTGACCCTCTTGGCCACCTGGGCACACTGCTGGCTCATGTTCAGCCGGCTGTTGGCCAGAACCCCCAGGTCCCTTTCCTCCTGGGCACTGTCCAGCCACACCGTCCCCAGCCTATAATGCTGCAGGGGGTTATTGTGGCCAAAGTGCAGGACCCGACACTTGGACTCATTGTAAATAGCATTTGAGCTATAACTGATAGTGTTGTGTAGATAGACTTGCTGGTGACTTTGGATCATGCTGCTTGTGCTATTAGCTGTATTAAGGAACTGCTAGGTTGTTACAAAGCAGAGCAGTGCAGACTCGCCAGGCAGGCGCAAAAGAGCTCCTTTATTGCAAAAACTAGGCCTTTTTAAGCAGTTGAGCTTTTATCAGTTACATACTTTTAAAATATAGCAAACATAATCCAACCAACCACCATACACCACAATGTGAACACGTGATGGTGATATAACTTGTTTTTCTAGCTCTAATTCAGCTGAGTCACTCCCATAGTCCTTTTCTACTTAGCCAAAGTAACAGGAGTGAGCCATGATTTTACAAGGCCTTCATTTTGTAAGGTTTTACCTATCTGCAACACTAGGTAGCAGCTCAAGATAATTGGCATAAAGGTAATGAGATTATTTCAGCTAAATGTTACAAATTAGACAATGTCTAATTTGGAACATCATGCTTTATTAAAATTTTTCATACAATGCTTTACCAATATATACAGTTGCAAAGCTGCCTCACAAAGATTTTTTTTTTTATACCATTCTTTAAATAAAAACTTTTGGAGCATCTCCTTTTGTGGTTTTTGACCTCTAGCAATAGAATGCATCTTGTTTTCCTATGTAAATTGCCTCTGTGCATTCTGGTCATCTATGCTGTGTGGTTTCATAATCTTATTTATAGGTATGTAACTATTTCACAACATCCTTTTCCATAACTAGAAAAATAAACTGACTATAGAGAAGCATGATTGAATCTTCCAAGAGGCTGAAAATGTGAGGTGCAGAATGGCTCATTCTTTTCAGTGATGCTAAGAGGTTTATCTTCCAGCACTGTTCACTATTTCACTATCTAGAGGATGGAAAATGAGGAGTGTCAGGGCAATAAAAAGGGACTTTAGGGCACTGGGTCAAGTGGTTGATAGGGCAGGAGCACAGGTAGTGTTCTGCTCAGTTCCTTTGGTGATGGAGAAAAATGATTAAAGGAATAGGAGAGCCCACATTATTAACAAGTGGCTCAAGGGGTGGTGTCATCAGCAAAATTTTGGGTTCTTTAATAATGGGGCAACTTTTTTGACACCTGGCCTGCTGGAATTGGATGGGCTCCATCTCTGTTAAGGGCAGAAGGATTTTAGCTCATGAACTCATGAGCTGGAGGCCATGGTGCAACAGCAAAGCTATGATGTAGTCACCATCACAAAAATGTGGTGGGATGACACATAGCTGGAGCACTGCACTGGATGGCTACAAGCTCTTCAGAAGAGACAGAAAAGGAAGAAGAGGTGGAGGGGTGGCCCTTTACATTAGGGAAGCTTTTGATCCCATGGGTATTGAAACTCAAGACAATGAAGTTGAATGACTGTGAGTAAGAATTAAGGGGAAAGCCAACAAGGCTGACATCCTACTGGGAGTCTGTTATCGTCCACCAAACCAGGAAGAAGAGGTGGACAATTTAATCTACAAGCAGCTGGAGGATATTTCAGGATCACCAGCCCTTGTTCTTGTAGGTGACTTTAACCTACCAGACATCTGCTGGGAGCTTAATACAGCAGAAAAGAGGCTGTCCAGGAAGTTCTTATAGTGTGTGGAGGACAACTTTTTGTCGCAGCTGGTGAGTGAGCCCACCAGGGGAGGGACTATGTTAGACCTGTTGTTTGCAAATAGAGGTGGGCTGGTGGGAGATGTGGTGGTTGGAGGCCACTTGGGGCATAGTGATAATGAAATTATAGGGTTCTCGATATTTGGTGAAGTCAGGAGGAACATTAGTAAGAGTTTTACATTAGACTTGCAGAGGGCAGACTTTGGCCTATTTAGGAGACTTATTCAGAGTTCCTTGGGAAGTAGTCCTTAAAAACAAAGGAGTCCAGGAAAGGTGGGCGTGCTTCAAAACAGAGATCTTGAGGGCACAGGAACAGACTGTCCCTGTGTGCTGAAAGATGAGTCGATGAGGCAAACATCCAGCCTGGATGGGCAACAAGGTTTTGAAGGAATTTAGAAATAAAGAGAGGATGTATCATCTTTGAAAGGAGGGTCAGGTTTCTCAGGAAGTATTTAAGGGGGTTTCTAGGGCATGTCAGACAAAAATTAGGGAGGCCAAAGCTCAGTTCAAACTTAATTTGGCAACTTTTGTAAAGGATAATAAAAAATGTTTTTACAAATATATTAATGGTAAAAGGAAGGGTAAGACCAACCTTTGTTCTCTATTGGATGCGGGGAATGTTAGCATTGAAACACATAATCATAGAATGATTATATGCAGGTGCTTTTATTGAAGAGCTCTGGGAATCAGGGGTACAAAGTACAGACCCAAATCTGACTCCGACATGGATTCAAGATGAACGTGTTTTTATACCCTTTTGTTATATAACTATATATATTAATTATTAAACCCATATTGTTCTATTGTATATCCAAGCATGAATTCTTGTAGTTTTCATCAGGCCCCCCAAACATAGTTTCTCATGATTCTTAAACAATAATCATATTCAATTACCAAACAATCATTACATTTAACAATCATATCATTTATCATATGATGATTATGCAGGTGCAGTTTCACATGATCTAGTAAAGACAAAGCCTACCCAGCCCTGGTTCCCTTTCCCAGGCCTATCCAGGCCCAACCTTTCTTTCCATCCCTCCTGAATCTATTGTATACAATTCCCATGATTTTAGAAACATTTTAACCCTATGCTATCAGGAGGAACTTAGTAACTGCAGATGAGGAGAAGACGGAGGTGCTTAATGCCTTCTTCTCAGTCTTTAGTGGAAAGATGGGTTGTCCTCAGGACAACTGTCCTCCAGGATTGGTAGATGGTGTCAGGGAGCAGCAAGGCCTTTGACACTGTCTCCCTGTCCTAGGGTGACTTTATGATGCTTGTATCCCGAATCATCTGTTCTGTGTGTGCTGTATATTGAGTTCTGTGGCTTTAAGACTGGTTCTGAGAGTGAAGCAGGGAAAGAAGAAGTGTGCAGTTTATTTTGAAAAACAACGTTCACTCCTCTGCATTTTTATCTCGGGACGGTGTTGTTCGTTGGAGGCACTGACAGCGGCTGGACAGAGATTGTTTTTTAGTTAGTTTTAGCTAGCTGAGGCAGAGAAGTTCCCTGGACTGTTTTTATTTCCTTTTTCTTGGGACTGTTTAAACATGCTCTGGACTGAAAACCCAGAGGAGCACCGAGGGCTCGCACCCGCAGCCCACTGGGGCCTGGACCTCCGGAGGGACTGGGACTGGTGGGAGACTGAATTAGCTGAGCTACACCCACAGCAAGGACGTCCTCAGTTTTGCCATCTCTCTTCGGAGCGGCGAGAGGTTTTATTGTTTCATATAATTAATTCTCTATGCTTGTGGGCATTTTGTTTATTAAATAAATAGTTTTTTCCACTTTTCTCCGAGGAAGTTCTTTTCCCAGACTGGCTGGCGAGAGGGACCGTTTGGGTTTGCTTTTCCAGAGGAACCCCCTTTGGAGGTTTCCTCCCAAATTTGCCCTAAACCAGGACACTCCCACAGCATACTCCTGGATAAGCTGGCAGTCCATGGCTTGGACAGGAGCACTCTTTGCTGGGTTAAGAACTGGCTGGATGGCTGGGCCCAGAGAGCAGCGGTGAATGGTGCTGCACCCAGCTGGTGGCCAGTCACTAGTGGTGTTTCTCAGGGCTCTGTGCTGGGGCCAGTTGTGTTCAATATTTTTATTGATTACATGGATGAGGGTATTGAGTCTTTCATTAGTAAATTTGCAGACAACACCAAGCTGGGAGCCTGTGTTGATCTGTTGGAAGGTAGGAGGACTCTGCATAGAGACCTGAACGGTTGGATGAATGGATGAGCAGAGTCCAATAAGATGAAGTTTAATAAGTCCAAGTGCTGAGTCCTGCATTTTGGCCACAATAACCCCCTGCAACGTTATAGGCTGGGGACAGTGTGGCTGGACAGTGCCCAGGCAGAAAGGGACCTGGGGATATTGGTCGACAGCCAACTGGACATGAGCCAGCAGTGTGCCCAGGTGGCCAAGAAGGCCAACGGCATCCTGGCCTGCATCAGGAATAATGTGGCCAGCAGGAGCAGGGAGGTCATTCTCCCCCTGCACTTGGCACCTTGATTGCTGTGTCCACTTCTGGGCTCCTCAGTTTAGGAAGGGCGTTGAGATGCTTGAACGCATCCAGAGGAGGGCACCAAGGCTGGTGAAGGGCTTGGAAAACAAGCCCGATGAGGAGTGCCTGAGGGAACTGGGGTTGTTTAGCCTGGAGAAGACTCAGAGGTGACCTTATCACTCTCTACAACTTCCTGAAAGGTGGTTGTAGTCAGGTGGGGTTGCTCTCTTTCTCCAGGCAGCAACTGACAGAATGAGAGGACAGTGTCTTAAGCTGCGCCAAGGGAAATATAGGTTGGATATTAGGAAATTTTTTTTTACAGAAAGGGTGGAATGGTCTGCCTGGGGAGGTGGTGGAGTCACCATCTCTGGATGTGTTTAAAAAAAGATTGGGTGTGGCACTCAGTGCCATGGTTTAGTTGAGGTGTTAAGGCTGGATTTGACTCGATGATCTTGAAGGTCTCTTCCAACCTAGTGATTCTATGTGTGTGATTCTGTCTCTGTGAATGATCATGAAGATCTGAAATATAAACTTGCTCATGTTTGCCTGAAGCACAGAGCTCGGTAATTTCACAACTATGGAAAAGGTCATTAACAGTAGGGGGTGTTAGAAATGAGGTTGCACTGTAGGTTTTGGATTAAAAGGATTACAATATTATTTCTGTAGCGTGTCTTAGTGATGACTTCAGAATGTTCAAGTACAGGACATACTTTCAACCAAGGTATTTGAGAGAAATCTAGTAAAGGTAAAACATCTTGGACTATAAGATGCTAGGTAAGTTAACTTTGAAGATAACTCCTTCAGAATAGTATTCAGATTATTGGAATGTGTCCTGGGTTATAGTGTAGGATGTGCACAAAGTATTTATTCTATCACCATCTTCATGAGCTGTTGAAACCAGGTGGGGCAGTGTTTTCCCAGGCCCCCTCCCTCTGGGCTATCTTCTGTTAATGGCCCATCAATGCCTTGCCACATGACTCATAAGTAACTCCGCTATCTCGGTTTAATGGGCCATCAAAGACCCACTTGATGACTCATAGAGTGATATCGTCCCATTGTGAGAGGCTCTGCCCAGGGGGAGGAGCCAAGCATTCCCACCTGGATATAATCTGGGGTTTGGGACAGTACAGGGAGCCCTTACCCACTGGATTCCCAGAGGACAAGAGCTACCAGACCTTTCTACAGGATCACTGCTTCAACGAGGCCACTTCATCTGGACTGCTACCACCACCCTAACTAACAGGGTAGCAGGTTGTATTCTGACTCTGTCAGGGGTCTTCTGTACTATTAATTTTTATTTTATTTTACCTTCTTTCTATTAAATTGTATTTCTGACTTGGAGTGTCTCACTGGTTTTGCTTTCAAACCACTACAGAATGTTACACTACAGTGCTAAGCTTTTAAAATAGATACATGCACACATATATACGTGTATACATACATTCACCTGGATAGTCTGAACTCATTGCTGTCAAGAAAAACTTCTGTTAGCTGGAGCATGTCTGCTTTTTTCCCCTTGTCTTAGAATCAGCATTTGGAAGAACATTTAATTTCTGTAGTGTATATGTGAATTATTTTTTTACAATTGGGATATTTGTATGCTTAAGTGTAGTACCTTGAAACATTTATTTTCATTCAATTGCTACCTCCTGTCTTCTTAATAAAGTATCTGAATTTTTTGACCGCAGGTTTATCGGTGTGCATTTTCTTCCTATATTAAAATCTGGTCACTTCTGACTGCTGTAAGGAGAAAAAAAAAAATAAACAACCTTTAGGTAAGGATATGTAGAAAACATATCAATCTCCTAAGTGGAGAATTTGGCCATAAACTAGTTTTTTCAAAACCTCAAAGCTAACTTTATAGTAATAAAAATATGGTAATCAAGGTGTTAATCCTCTTAAATACTAATGACAAATTTAGGCATCTTTGTAAAAGATAATTGCTCTCAATCATCATGAATATTTTTTCAAGTCTTGAAGTATAGTTTATTTATGACAAGGCAAGGTTTTTTTGCCTGTTAAAGTCAAAGGGTATGTGCTTTTTGAGACCTTAGCAAAGTCCTTTTGAATCTCTTCCTCATTACACTAAAATGTCTGTGAGACAGCACTGCATATGGCTTCACAGAAAACATTTGGACTGAGAATAGTCCTCTGAAAGTACAAAGACTGATCTTCCTCGTGGGAAATAAGAATTCCCTGGTAGTCTTGGCAATGATGGTATCACATAGTGAAAGGAGAGGAAATAGCTTCTGAAAAATATCATTCTAGTAGCTATAAATGGGCTGTTAATTTTTTTTAAGTATACTTTTATGACTCTTTGCACAACTTTGGTTTTAACTAAATGTAACTAGCCGCTTTTACTGAGTGCATAGACTAACAGATACTTATTCTTATCAGGTACCAGGTCATCAGTACACCAACTGACATTTTCATGGTGATGGAATATGTTTCAGGAGGAGAACTGTTTGATTATATCTGTAAAAATGGAAGGGTAAGAAGTAGTCCAACTCTACAAATCAATGACTTGCATTCTGTTATTGCTTTTGCAACCTTCCTGTTAAATGAAGGTTTGTTTATTTATTCAGCATTAATTTTGCAGTTAGCAATTAAAATATACCTTATGACTATATCATGTTTTGAAAATAAAAATGGTTATATATTAACATGTTTCACATCTTTATGTATGACTTTGTAGCATTTTTCCACTCTACTGAAGAATAAATGATACTGATATGTTAATTTACAATTACTGTGTACAAACTGGATGGATATGTTACCCAGTTGGAGTAGCTGAAAACTTTCTTCAGTATAAACTATTATTGAAAAGCTACTGCTGTGCCCTTATTACCCTCTTCTACTAATAGACTGGTTTCTGTGAAAGTCCTAAAGTCACTTTTGACAAACCATCTAGATAGCCAGGATACTTTTAGTTAGTTGTTAGACTGAGCAAACTTTGACATGGATTAGGGTGTGTTTATAGGAAATACCCAGTTAATTCTGCTGTTTAGGGCTAGCTGCTAATAGGAGCATAAGCAGCATCCAAAATTTATCACTTATATACTGTCATCAGCTTTTGTCAACTTCAATCTTATACCATGCCTAAATATCAAAGTTCATTGACATTCTAATTAGACAAAATTAATGTTTGGGTGCTAATATTTCTAATTACTGAGTATATAACATCTGCTGTATAAAGTATCAAAACTATAAATGATAACTTTTGGTCATTGGAAAATTTCCTTCAATTCATATAGAGGAAATCAAGTTATCCTTCCACTCTCTCAAAATTGTTTAAAACCTTTGTTTGTCTTAGCTTGATGAAGAGGAAAGTAGACGTCTGTTCCAGCAAATCCTTTCTGGTGTGGATTACTGTCACAGGCATATGGTAGTACATAGAGATCTGAAGCCTGAAAATGTGCTGCTTGATGCACACATGAATGCCAAGATAGCTGATTTTGGTAAGCATTTCTATTTTATATCTGATCACATTTCTGGTGTTATTTAGATCCTGGTAATTTAGATCCTGGCCCGACCGCAGGACGCCGCTCACTTTTCTTGCTGCCAGCAGAGTTTGCAAAGTTCACATTTCTAATTGCGAAATGCAGTCCTTACGAGTGGCTACAGTTGCAAACCCAAAACAACCACCTTCAAAGCAGAGCTCCCACCTTTCTCTCTTTTGTAACAGCTTTTGCTAAAGCCTCCACTTCCATAGTTTTTTCTCCTTGGCTGGGTGCTGCTGACAAGCCACCAGTGACTTGGACCTCTGCTACTGTCCCTTCCATGCCCTGGCTGCAGACAGGTGGCTGTAGAATTCACCCTAAGGCAGCTCAAAACCACTAGCTGCAGTGTCTCTGAGACAAGGAAAAACAAAATGAAAAGAGAACCCAAAATGGAAAAGAACTTCACTTAAGCAAAGCCCAAACAGCCAGCAAAGCAAAAACCATGTGGCAAAAGGAGGCCAGCTGCTCATTCCAACAGACTTTAAAAGCTCCCTCAAAACACACACTCTCTCTTCCCCCCCCCCCTTCTTGAGGGAAATAATTGCATGTGTATACTTGAATATCCTGATCGTAAGACATAATACAAGAAAATCTGAATGTAATCCAAAATGGTGTTCTTGCACGTGTGTAGAATTTATTTTTCTTTAAAGCTTTTTCTTTAAGTCAGGTGTTTTCTGTGAATGGGTGCAATTGTGAACTGTCTTGTTTGGTCTTGCTTAATATTTTCTCTGATAATGCTAAATTGACTTAGTTCCCCACCTTGCCACTTCAAAACTGACTCTCTTATTGTCTGTTTCTTTATCTCTAAAATGCAGATGCTTAGCTCTCTTGTAAGTACAGTGCAGGGAAATTTCATCATATTTAAGAACTACATTGCTCTAGTAAAATACACTACTTCTAAGAAACTGCTCTAATTTCACTTTAAAAACTCTACAGATGTGATTGAAAAATGTAATGAAAGCATAAAAGGTAAAATAAGAACAGTTTTGGAAACTCCTGTGCTTTTAGCTATATAGCTGCCTAACTAGTCAGAAAGCTTAATTGTTTGTACTAGCTGTTTAACACAGCTACTGTGAGGACCGGTAGCTAGTTCTTGGAACTGTCTGTATTGGGAAACCTGACCACATAAGCATAGTACGGTATTCATAGTCTTGTAGGTTGTCTTGGTTTAGAAAGACAGNTGATAGAATGTGGGTATGTGTTGGGAAGCTTGGGGAGTTGTAATGGCCCATTATGGAGAAAGATAAGAACAATGCCCTACCTGATATTGACCGTTGGGCCATTATCAAAAGGCACCCGCCCCCGACTGTTTTTCAGCAGATGAAATTGAATAGACTCTATAACCCAGGACATAGGTGTAGTAGAAAATACTTGCCCTTGTAACACTTGGAGGTCTCTGAAAGATGCTAGGTAATGCTGAGTATTTTAAGTATAACTTAAAAGCATGGTGTTCAAGTATGTGGGTGCAAGTATGAAAAATAGCCTAGCTGTGTTCTTTCATATTCTTCCCCCCTAATAAGGGCATAATTTCTGGCTGAGTTCTCTGGCCTGAACTGATTTTGATTATGCAGCCCTCACTGAGGAAACTAGAAGATACTTTACACAGCTATTCTAGAAGTAGTAATTCTTTACTGACCGTAGGGCATGCCAAAGGCTGGTGAATGAGGATGGCTTATTTCTAAAGTACACGTTAATCACTAACAGTATTTAGTATAGCTTGATTTTTAAACTGCAGTTTCAGAAACCAGTTGAAGCAGTGTTGGTGTCTAAATTGTGGCAAGGCTGTGTGCAGTCCTCAGTTCCCTTATTCTATTTAACCTCAAAGAATTTTAGGCAATTCTGTGGTAGCGTCTTCCACTTTGGCATTTAGAAGTGAATATGGTTTTTAAGACACTTTCTTGTTAATGACCAAAATCCTATATTACTATGTTGCTCTCTCCTTTAGAGCAGCTTTGTTCTCTATCATGCTTGTGTAATCCAGAATGGATTAGTTTTTGTCTTGGAATTAATGTTTTCGAACATTCCTAGGTTGTGTGCAATAATGGATTGATGTTACTCAAGTTTCTGGTAAACTAAATGCAGGATCATGTGTCATTCTCATATAAAAATTTCAATCACTCCAAACAATTTTGTCTCCTTACTGAGATAAATTAGTTAACTTTCTAATTTGAATTATCAGTGATTTTTTCCTAGGTGGTATATGCAGTATGAAGTCACTTTGCTCTGTGAATTAGTAGTTACTCTTGTATACTTTCAGGTCTATCAAATATGATGTCAGATGGAGAATTTTTAAGAACAAGCTGTGGTTCCCCTAACTATGCTGCACCAGAAGTAATTTCAGGAAGGTAGTTTCTTTTCTATTGGATGCATGTATGAGCTTCTTTTCTATTGGATGCATGTGTGCATGTACTTCAGTCATTTTGCTGCTTAATTCTAAAGGCTACAAAATAGTATAATTCACAAGCTTTATACTAAGAATTTGTGGGCTGAACTCTTAATTGCCTTGATAATTTTTCATAAATATTTAAGACTGACCTAGCTTTAAATAGTTTTTGTAAGGTGGAGGTGATGTCTGATGTCCCAAATCCAGTGTGTACAGTGTTCCTGAATTGGTTTTAAAATCTCATTTACAGCTCACATCTTGGAAGTAGAGGTGCAGATAGAAATACAGGCAAAGTCTACTGTGAAGTTGAGTAGCAATGAAATATCTGCTGTAGAATCTATATTCAGTCTGAATTTACTCAGTGATTGTCAAATATGCTGCTTTCAGCTACCCACCTTAATATCTTTTGCTGATTGGAGGCCAAATGTATGTTTTATTCATGCAGTAGCATAGATGATGTGACAAGTTCTGCTATGTGGACTTGTCTTAAACTTCTTAGCCTCCAAGACTTGGAGGCTAGATGACTACATACATTGCACTCAGTGATAGCAATGTATAACATGGGCTTTCTTGGTAGTAGGTGCAAGTTTCTTTCAGTTTGCCATTATCTTAAATTGTATCTGGGGATTATTTTTATACAATAGAGAGGAAAACAAAGTACTTTTCTAGTTTCTGTTACATATGTGAAGAAGAAAGACACTAGGGTTCAAGGCATAGCACTGAATGGTATGGTAATTGCAGATTAGTTGTCCAAAGTTCATATACTCTTGATGAACACAATACAATTTAAGAATGTAGAAAGAAAATCTATTTAAATGTCTTAAGCACAAATTGCTAATATTTAACTTTTTTCCCAGATTATATGCAGGTCCAGAAGTAGATATTTGGAGCAGTGGAGTTATTCTCTATGCTTTGTTATGTGGAACACTTCCATTTGATGATGATCACGTGCCAACCCTTTTTAAGAAGATATGTGATGGTATCTTTTATACCCCTCAATACCTGAATCCATCTGTATCTAGTCTTCTGAAACACATGCTGCAAGTAGATCCAATGAAGAGAGCAACAATCAGAAACATTAGGTAAAATGTTAACTGATATCTGATCAGAGGAGGCTGGAATGATAATTTTAATGAAAATATGCAGAACAAAGAAATCATTTATATAGCTTGTCCCTGTTTTATAGTCTAAGATGACAAATTCAACCTCTGTTTTTTTGGCTTTAGCTCTGGCTCTGATCTCTTGTGGCTAATGAAGTATCTACTGGCAGTCAGAGTAAAACAAATATATATGTTAGATATAAAAATTCTGAGAAATTCTAGATTTAAGACTGCTAAAGCAAGCCTGTTTACCTGCAGAATGGTTTGCAAAAACTGTACTGTGTTGACTTCTCTGGGTAAGAAAAATATTTGGTGATATGAATTGCTGGTTTTTATTGTAAATGTCTGAGGGGAAGTTATGACTCTAACCTGATAACTATTGCTTTTATTCATATTTCTGCAGACTCAGCAAAATCATCTGTTGAGGTTGAATATTCCATGTATAAGATGGCACTCACTATTCTAGCTTGAAAACCCTGACATGAACCTGTATATGAGTGACAATTGCTACATAGAATACTGATAAGTTTAAGCTTGCAGCTAGAGATAGCCATCATGGACTCCAGATTTTAAGACAGTATTATGGAGAGGGTGACCAATGACAAGTGGACAGTGGGTAGAATTAAAGAAAAAGGTAGCTTCATGCAATAGCATAGTTAGGTATTCCTGTTTTATTTGTAAGAAGCTCTAAGGAGAGAGCTCTGAAATACTATTTTAGTGAAGATGCTTCCTCTTTTAGGAATGGAAGTTAGCAAGTGTTGCTCTCAGTTTTCTGTCTCTGTGCACAAGTTCTCACATAGCCTTCTGATGTAAGCAATGTTTATTCTTAGAATGTTTACATTCTTCTCCTCTGAGAGAAGAATTGATTGATGGTGATGTCCACCATACAAGTTAAGAGGTGGCGACCTCTGTGGCCAATCTCTGGACCTCTGTACAAATGTATAAAAGTAGAAGAGTTTGTTCCCCACTGCTGCTGTGTCTGCCTGCTCTCCTTCTGTCCCTAAAGTGGGACACACCCAGCCTCGGCTAGCGACAAGCAAGTTAGCAATGTTTGTGTTCTTTCAGTAAAACAAAAAATGTGTTACATATATCCCTTACTACTTCATTAAAATGGGAAGTACTTTCATAGAATGTTAAAGGGTTGGAAGGGACCTTAAAGATCATCTAATTTCAACCCCCCTGTCATGGGCAAGGATACCTTCCACCACACCAGGTTGCTCAACACCTTATCCAACCTGGCCTTGAACACTTCCAGGGATGGGGCATCCACAACCTCCCTGGGCAACCTGTCCCAGTGCCTGACCACCCACACAATAAAGAATTTCTTCCTAATATCTAACCTAAGTTTCCCCTCTTTCAATTTGTACCCATTACTCCTTGTCCTATTACTACAGTTCTTAACAAAGAGTCCCTCTCTGGCTTCCATGTAGGCTCCTTCAGATACTGGAAGGTGCTGTGAGGTCTCCAGGCTGAACAGCCCAAACTTTCTCAGCCTGTCTTCATAGGGAAGGTGCGCCATTCCTCTTTTCAAGTTAGTCTCCCTCCTCTGGACTTGCTCCAACAAATCCATGTCCTTCTTATGTTGGGGACACCAGACCTGAATGCAGTACTCCAGGTAGGGTCTCACAAGAGCAGAATAGAGGGGCAGAATCACCTCCCTCGCCCTGCTGGCCACGCTCCTTTGGATGCAGCCCAGGATTCCATTGGCTTTCTGGGCTGCGAGTGCTCACTACCGGCTCATGGTGAGTTTTTCATTACCCATCACCCCCAAGTCCTTCTCTGCAGGGCTGCTCTCAATCACTTCTCTGCCCATCCTGTAGGTGTGCCTGGGATTGCTTTGACCCAGGTGTAGGATTTGCACTTTGTTTTGTTGAACTTGATGAGGTTTGCACAGGCCCACTTCTCAAGCATGTCAAGGTCCCTCTGAATGGCATCCTTTCCTGTTGCATCAGGGCTCGCGTTAGAGATAGTAATGAGACAAGACACACACACTTGTTCACCAGCGTGAAAAGGTCCTGGTTTATTCTTCCCCACAACTCTGCCATCCTGACTCCAACTCCTCACTGACTCTGACTACAGCAAGTTCCCACTGTTGGCTTCCCTTGCAGACTCTGTCTGCAGGCTCCAACTGCAGACCCAGACTGACCTCACAGCAGACCCCTCACAGCAGCAATTCTCTCCCATTTAGTCAATCCCTGTTTGGTCCATCCTTTCTCTGGATCATTCCTTTGTTCATCAAGATTCTTCAGTTCCTCCCCTGACTATCCAACCCACCCTTTTATCACACTCATCCTTATTGGATATAGTTGTGACCTATTAAAGACGAGGCTGGTTTTGGTAATTAACACAGATGTGACTCATCAGGGACAAGGTTGCCTGTAATCCATTCTCCTACACTTTCCCTCCATCGTGTCAACTGCACCACACAGCTCGGTGTCATCAGCAAATTTGCTGAGGATGCCCTTGATCCCACTCTCCATGTTGTCGACAAAGATGTTGAACAGTATTGGCCCCAGTACCCACCCCTGAGGGACACCACTCATCACTGGTGTCCATGTAGACAATGAGCTGTTGACCACAACTCTTTGCATGCGACCAGCCAGCCAGTTCTTTATCCACTGAGTGGTCCATCCATCAAATCCATGTCTCTCCAATTTGGAGACAAGGATGTCATGCGAGACAGTGTCAAACACTGCACAAGTCCAGGCAGACGATGTCAGTTGCTCTGCCCCATCCACCAATGCTGTAGCCCTGTCACAGAAGGTCACCAAATTTGTCAGGCATGATTTCCCCTTTATAAAGCCATGTTAGCTGTTAACAATCATCTCTGTTTTCCATGTGCCTTAGCATAATTTCCAGGAGAATCTGCTCCATGATCTTGCCTGTCACAGAGGTGCGACTGACTGGGCAGTAGTACCCTGGGTCTTCCGCTTTCCCCTTTTTAAAAATGGGGGTTATATTTCCTTTTTTCCAGTCCTTGGGAAGTTCACCTGACTGCCACGATTTTTTAAAAATTATGGATAGTGGCTTAGCAACGTTCTCTGCCAGCTCCCTCAGGACCCATGGATGAATCTCATTGGGTCCCATGGACTTGTGCACATTCAGGTTCCTTACATGGTCTCAAACCTGATATTTTTCTACAGTGGGCTTAGGGTCTTCATTCTCCCAGTCCCTTTCTTAACTTGGGGGGTGTGGCTAGAGCACTTGCTGTTGCAGACTGAGGCATAGAACTCATTGAGAAGACTTGCAGAAATCAAAGCACTGAGAACTAAACATTGTAAAACTTTAGCTAAGTTCTTATCCGTTCATCTAAGTCATGTTAAATAAGTCTGAAAGATAAGTGATATGAAAAAAGATGTTGAAAAATGTTGACTACAGAGCGTGGATGGATTTTTGAATCCTGAACAATTTTGTCCTGTTAGCTGAGACATCATCTCAGTTTAAAGGATAAACTTTTGAGTTTAATTGACTACCTTATTTTTTCTAGTGGTATGTGCATGCAAACAAAGAGGTCCACTGTAACAAATAACAAAATATTCAGTTATTCAGCTAGAGCTGTGCTTTATAGTCATACAGGAAAAACTTTTTCTACTTCTAAGTTAATTGCGTTCTTATGATGAAAGTACATTTTGCTCAATGCAGTTGTGCTGAGGCATGTTCTCAGGCTTATACTGACTAGAGCTTGATCAATATAACTGCTCTTAAATCTGTAGCAAGTCTTTATGCTATAAAGTAGGATACTTATAAAATTAGCATCATGCCATATCCTTTGAGTAGTTAAACAGCTTACTCTAAGCACACAAAACTTTTTTTTTCCGTATGATTGGGCAACCTAAGTATCTGGTTCCTTCTATATATTTCCTTTTCACGCTTAGCCTATGGATACACTAGTAAAGAGGTACAGATCAACTCTTCCATAGCCTTCCCTCAACTCTTTAAGGCTTGAAGAGACAGCAAGGGGGTTTTCTGAATGGAAAACTCATAGGCAGCTTGTTGGGGGTGGGGAGCATGTGACTTCAGTGTTCAAACATCTACCAAAATAACTATTCAGTATCAAGATTTCTTTAATTTGTTAGGTATTCTTATGTATGCACTTGGGGAGGGACAGCTTTGATTGGGTAGCATACAAATTTCAGTTGAAAATATCTCAAAACTAAAATTGTTTTTCTTTTTACTGCCACTAACTACAAACCCAATGCCAAAACCACAACTATTTATATAAAAAGCTGGTTTACTTATACAAAGATATTATTCATGATCAGGTAGTTGAAACCCTTAGAGGAAAGAGGCATTTTTCAGTCTCCTGCAAAATGTCTAGCAAAATCTTGTGAAGGAGATGATTACTTTTCATTATGTACTGTTGTGCTGCACAGAAGGGGACTTGTACTGCCAACTCTTGGTCTTTTTTGTATAGACTAAGAATAATTTTATGTTCAAAATAATTTAATAATAAAAAGACTTGCTTTGCATATATGTACTCAGATTTTATTTTTAAATCTAGAGAACATGAATGGTTTAAGCAGGACCTTCCCAAGTACCTGTTTCCTGAAGACCCATCATATAGTTCTACTATGATTGATGATGAAGCCTTAAAAGAAGTGTGTGAGAAGTTTGAATGCACTGAAGAAGAAGTGCTAAGTTGTCTGTACAGCCAAAATCATCAGGACCCTTTAGTGGTTGCTTATCACCTCATTATAGATAATAGAAGAATAATGAATGAGGCCAAAGACTTTTACTTGGCTACAAGCCCACCGGATTCTTTTCTTGATGATCACAATCTGTCTCGATCTCATCCTGAAAGAGTGCCATTCTTAGTAGCTGAAGCACCCCGTTCCCGTTCCCGCCATACTCTTGATGAGCTGAATCCACAGAAGTCAAAACACCAAGGTGTAAGAAGAGCGAAGTGGCACTTGGGAATACGGAGTCAGAGTAGACCAAATGATATCATGGCTGAAGTTTGTCGAGCAATTAAACAACTGGATTATGAATGGAAGGTAAAGAATAAAGGGTCTTTATAGCAGATAACAGTAAATTTTTGTTTGAGCTGTGTAATTACATAGCCTTGAAGTGTGAAACTGTTCTCCTGTGCTGTGGAAAATTGTCGTGTGCCTGTACTACTTGTGTTTGCTGTGCAGGAAGGGTTTGGGGAGAGAGGCTATTTATACTGACAGGAATAATCTTGCTAATGTGTTTAATCTTTCTACTGGGGCTCTGGAAATATGTTGAGTGGGGTGTTTTGTTTGAGGTTTTTTTGTGTGTTTTTGTTGGTAAAAAAAAAGCTCTGACAGGTAAACCTGAAATCACCTGATAACACCATTGAGTTGAAATAAGAAAAACAATGTGCAGTGCTTCTAAAACAGTTCTAGTTACTAAGTCAAATCTCTTGTGTACTAGGTTGTAAATCCATACTATCTGCGTGTTCGAAGCAAGAATCCAGTGACAAGTGCATATTCCAAAATGAGTCTACAGTTGTATCAGGTGGATAGCAGGACGTACTTACTGGACTTCCGTAGCATTGATGGTATGTAAAGACTTAGATAAGTCAATGGACTTGTAAGGCGAATAATTTTAAATGCAAACATGTCTTAACTTACTTGTTTATAAGTGATGTAACTGTTGCCCTTTATTAGTTTAAGCCAAGCTAGATCTGCATTAATGTTTCTTTATTCCTTCCTTGTCTAGTGTTCCTATGATCAGATGGTTAGCTGTTTCATTCCTTAAATAATCAGTTTTTAGCTATATCAACTCTCAGACTGCTCCATTTTGTGTCTGCACCAGCACTAATATTGCTAGTGCAAAAGGGGAAGGATTGTTGGAGGTGTTTTGAATCAACCTAAACTGGTTTTGTGGCCTCATCCCCAAATTTAAACATTAATTTAGATCTGAAATAAGTATGGGAACTTATTTTCCTAGTGAAGATAAAGCTTGGCATTTAGGCATGCAGATTTGACTTTAGCTGTACATTGCTGTACTGCATCTGGCTGAGATGGAGTTAACTTTCTTCATTGTAGATGGTATGGTGCTGTGTTTTTGATCTAACTAAAACAGTGTTCTGGCTATTGCCGAGCAGTACTTGCATAGTATCTAGTCTTTCTGTTTTCTCACTGTGGTGCACCCAATGAGTAGGCTGGGGGTGAATAAGAAGTTTTGAAGGAACATAACCTGAACTGCTGACTTGGCTTGATCAAAGTGATATGTCATGCTGCAAGGATTGACTGACACGGACTCCGCTTATGCCAGCAAAGAAAAGCCAGTTTATTACTCAAGTTCACCAGTATTTGTAGGTCACTATGTTAGTACAAAATTTTCCACTCTGACCCCTTTGTCCCAGTCCCCTTTAGAAACACAATCTTCTGATTATTCTTCTTACGCTAGTAATCTCCTTATTATCTCTTTCGCCAGCAAAGTCCTTGTTGTATCTTCCCTCGTCAGAATGGTCAGCATCAGAGGGTCAGAGTGACCAGACACGATGTCTTCACTTCTGTTCTTGCCTTGAGTTTATCTTTCCCTTGACTTTCACTGTACCAGGGCCAAAAGGTCTGCGGTGCTACCCTGTTCAGCTTCTGTAGCTGTCTGATCTCCGACATCATGCTATATGATGTCATGCTTAGCAAAAAACCTGAGTGGATGGGAGTTTGGGGAAGGTAGCCATTGTTCGGAGATTGGCTGCGTGTTAGTATGCTTATAGGAGGTGGCACATGGTTGCCTTTGCATCACTTTTTTTTTCTTTCTTCCTTCATCTTAGTAAGCTGTTTATCTCAATCTATGAGTTTTCTTGCTTTTGTCTTTCCAATTATCTTCCTCCACTGCACTGAGGGTAGTGAAGCATTAATTTTGAAGATTTAAGGAATTAGTAAATCATCAAGCCTGTCAAACTAATCAATACTCAGACCAACTTCCCTTCTGTTATCAATGGACTCAGACTAAGTTCCTTTTGTTTTTTTAAGGATGTGCACCCTGACTAACAGAAGGATATGCATCCTGAGTATCAATAGGCTCCAAGAAAACAATACAAGCATCAATCAAACAGTGCTGGAAAACAGGATTTAGTTGTCACGTAGCCCTAAAAGGTTAAAAAGTCAAAGCGAGGAAGACCCATCTTACTTCATCATTTTGAGACCCCACCCCATAAAAAGACCACCGACCCATTTCAAAGAACAAACTACGCATGCTTAATAACTTTTTGGCTAATTACCATACGAAGCGGGGAATGGGATGTACCAGAGTTATGAATATGCATTTGTGTTTTGGGTATTCAATATTCTTGTACATAAAAAGACCCTGTGATCATCTGTAGATTGCGCGTGTGTATTTGGGAGCTATCCCACACGCTGCCTGGCGTCGTAATAAACATACACTTTCTAACTTTAAATTGTTAGAGAGTCTTTGTCCGTCATTGTGGATATCGGTGTTAGATCAATATCGATATTTTTTTAATAAATCAGTAGGATGGAGTGAATGAAGGGCTGGCTGGGGATTTAGCTGTCAGCCAGGTCCAACCCACCAATGCTAGGAGTAGACAAAATTTAAGATGGGCATGCACTTGCAGTAAGTGAAGTCTTGAAAGCAGTTGGACAGATCTGTAGAAAAAACTTTTATAGAGTGACAGTAACACAGTATACAACTCTGTTGTGGTTTAAGACCAGCTGGGAACTAAGCCTCACACAGCTGCTCCTTCACTTTCCCCTGGTAGAATGGGGGAGAGAATCAATAGGGTAAAACTGAGAAAACTCATGGGTTGAGATAGAGACAGTTTAATACAGAAAGCAAAAGCCACATGTGCAAGCAAAGAAAAACAAGGAATTTGGTCACTCCTTCCCATGGGCAGGCAGGTGTTCAGCCATTTCCATCATGCATAACAGTTACTTGGGAAGACAAATGCCATCACTCCAAACATCCCCCACTTCCTTCTTCTTCCTTCAGCTTTATATGCTGAGCATGATGTCATATGGTCTGGAATACCCCTTTGGTCAGTTGGGGTCAGCTGTCCCAGCTATGTTCCCTCCCAACTTCTTGTGCACCCCCAGCCTACTTACTGGCAGGGGGGTATGAGAAGCAGAAAAGGCCTTGATGTTGTGGAAGCTCTGCTCAGAAATAACAAAAACATCCCTGTATTTTCACACACTGTTTCAGCGCAAATCCAAATCATAGTCCCATGCTAGCTACTAGGAAGAAAATTAACTATTCCAGTGAAAACTAGCACAAACTGCAAGTCCTGGAAATGGAGGAGCAAATATAGACTGGCTATAATGCTTGTTTAAGAGCATAGTAGACTAAAGCAATTTATTTATAGCCAATAGTGTACATTATATGCCTAGGAAAACATGTCATGGAAAAAGGGTTTACTGGAATATGGCTGGATTACAGTATAGGATGACTAAGGCTGAGTCTCGTGACAGTTAACCTGATCTGACTTGGCAATGCAATTCTTGCCTTGTCCCTTCTAACCATACAAGTGCTTGCTTAGATCTAGTAGTATTTGATACAGGGCATTATCCACTTCCCTTCACTGACCTCTACTGTAGTATAAGACAAATGCTATTCCTGTTGAAGGGAAGATGACTGCTTAGAGCCATGCAGCTGAGGCAGCTGCAGTCCTGGCCTCAACTCTTGAGGAAATACAAGCCTAGGGCATGGATTTGGCATCTCTCTTCCAACAGTGAAGCTGATCTGACTTTTCCTCCACCACAGCTAGCCATTCTCTATCCCTCTTACAAACTGTAGTTTAAAGTAGCTTTGATGTGAAAACCCAGTCTCTTCTGTGTTCACTAACTTCTCTTAGAAATAACTTTTTCTGGTGACAGGTGCAAGTCAAAACCTATGTTGAGTATTTAAAGTAAGAGTAGAGATACTTCAGGAGAAAATTATTTTCAGTATGAGGTAGAAATACTTCCATCTTAGAAGTAAACTGTTGCAGCCCAAATGCATATTAAAGGAAAAAACTTCCAAAAATGAAGGATGTAGATGCTATCATTTAATGCGTCAATGAATTATAAGGAAATACAAATAACAAAGTATGAATAACCAAATAGAAAGAAAGCAAATAAAATACCATTAAAAAGCATCTACACAATGTTCAAATTTTTATTTGACTTAACCTTATGATGCTGTCATGTTTCTGTTTTAAACTAAATCTATTTAACTATTAGTTACTGAAACTACTTCATGAAAAATGTGGTGAGTGCTGGTCTGAACTATATCAGATAGTCCTGGAGCACAGTTCAGAGCACAAGAATAATTTGCATGACATTTAATTCTGTTGCTATATGTATAAGCTTTTATTTTGTATCAACTACATACAGTTGAAAAAGCTGTTTATATATTAATCAACATTTAAGAAAATCAAGATTGGAAGTGTGAAAAGGGGAAGTTTGCTGTTCCTCTGATTAATTTTCCTCTTCTCTCCAATTGTCCCCCAGATGAAATTACTGAAGCAAAATCTGGAACTGCAACTCCACAGAGATCAGGTTCTGTGAGCAACTGTAGATCCTGTCAAAAAGATTCAGACGGTGATGCACAGGGAAAATCTGCAGATATATCCCTTACACCATCAGTGACCTCTTTGATTGATTCTTCTAAGGCTGAATTAACTCCAAGACCAGGGAGTCATACAATAGAATTCTTTGAGATGTGTGCAAATCTTATTAAAATACTTGCACAATAATTTTGAAAGTGGGCTTATTTCTTTTACAGCAATAAGCATGCCTAAATAATAGTCAGATGCTTCCAGTTATAATCAAGTTAAATTAACTAAGGTGCTGAAAAAACTAGCCACAGAATGCAATTTTCAGGGGGATTAGAATAATTATAGGCCATTATGTATATTATTTTGAAGCTGGAGTGAATTCTGATTGTCTGCTGTCCAATAGCATAATACAGCTGTAGGAAGTCACGTGCCCTTGGGGCAGTGTTCATAACACTTTACACTGATTGCACATTAGAATTCAAATATTTAAGTTAATGCTGGCCTTCTCACTTTTTTTCACTGATAATACATACATCTAATGCACTGTAAGTTAATGTTCAATGGCTTAAGTATGACTTGATCATCTATAGTTGTGCCTTAGTTGATCAGAATTGTCAGCATCTAACAGTAATATGTTAAAACTGCTGTTTCTTCCCTCTTATTTGACAGTAAATGATAAAGAATAGTTTAATGCATTATAATATACTACTTTTAATAACAGGTAAATTTGATTAAATGCATGCAAATCCAACCAGGTGAAAATATATGTAGGGGCTTTGTAATGTACTCAGGGCGAAATTCTGTGGGCTGTAAGTAAAACAATTCAAACCACAGCAGTGCTGAGAGGCTTAATGCTGAGAAGACTTAGCACCCTGTGGGCTGAAATAAAATGTGGTTCTGTGAAGAACTGTCAGCAGGTTCCTGATCTGTGCAGATTTAGTAGCTCATATCTTAGTGTGGTAGCAGCACAGCAGTTCCCCACTGCTACTGCAGGCTGAGAATCCTGTTCCTTATAAACACATGCATGTAGCTAATAGCACAGCTCTAGGGCCACTTGCATGCTGTTCCAGAATCTAAAATTTTCACTTTTAAAAATATGTTCATACTTTGATACAGCTGTTTATATCATATATTACCTTGCCATATATTTTGTAGAATTCACATTACGGTTGAAAATACATATATAGGTTTAGGTTTTTCAAAGCTGCCTTTGTAGTGAACTCTGCCATTTAAATTGTGGCGTTAATAGTTCAACTTTTCAGTTGAACATTTAAAACTGATCATGACAATTTATCATATAATCATAGAATGGTTTGGGTTAGAAGGAACCTTAAAGATTATCTGCTTCTAACTCCCTGCCATGGGCAGGGACACCTTCCACTAGACCAGATTGCTCCAAGCCCCATCCAACCTGACCTTGAACACTTCCAGGGATGGGGTGTCCACAGCCTCTCTGGGCAACCTGTGCCAGGGCCTCACCACATTCATAGTAAAGAACTTCTTCCTAATATCTAATCTAAATTTACTCTCCTTCAGCTTAAGGCCATTCCCCCTTGTCCTGTCACTGCATGCCCTTGTGAAAAGGCCCTCTCCATGTACCTTGTAGGCCCCCTTTAGGTACTGGAAGGTTGCAATAAGGTCACCCCAGAGCCTTCTCTGCTCCATGCCGAACAGCCCTAAGTCTCTCAGCCTGTCTTCATAGGGAGGTGTTTCAGCCCTTCAGTCCTCTTTGTGGCCTCCTCTGGACTTGTTCTAAAAGGTCAATGTCTTTTCTTGTGTTGGGGGCCCCAGAGGTGGATGCAGGACTGCAGGTGGGATCTCACAAGAAGAGAGTAGAGAAGCAGAATCACCTCCCTCGACCAGCTGGATATGCAGTGATAGAATAAGGGGGAATGACCTTAAGCTGAGGAAGAGCAGGTTTAGATTAGATATTAGGGAGAAATTCTTTATTATAAGGGTGCTGAGGCACTGGCACAGGTTGCCCAGAGAGGTTGTGGGCACCCCATCCCTGGAAGTGTTCAAGGTTGGATGGGGCTTGGAGCAATCTGGTCTAGTGAAAGGTGTCCCTGCCCATGGCAGGGGGGTTGGAAGTAGATGACCTTTAAGGTCCCTTCTGACCCCAGCCATTCTGTGATTCTATATCGAGCTTCTCGTCCACAACCATCCTCAGTCCTCCCAGGGCTAATTCTTGACCCATTCTATGCCCATCCTTTACTTGTGCTTGGGATTAAAAAAATTTTTAACAGTACATTTCTGTTACCAGTGTCATAAATCCTACCACAGTTATGGTTTTTGCAATGTTTTCAGAACAAAATTGAACCTTAAATGTTAGTCTTAGCTAATACTCGCACAAAAACATTTAATCTCTTGTTAACTGGATGTAATTATCCACAGTTCCATTTTCATCTAGCACTAATAGATGTAAACATTGCACAATAAACTATGTCATAAAACATTCGCATTCATCAATGAGCATTCTCTTCAAAATTAACTTCATGACCTACTTTCAAAGATTGCTGTCCTGGTTAGAGACTGGAAACAAGGCATTACGATGAACAGTAAAGTCTTGACCCTGAAAATGAATGTGAGTTATTGTCAATGTCTAACTGAAAAATGCTAGCTACACCTATAAGAATAGTCTAATTCAGGCCAACTGGTTCCAATTATGAATATGCACAGCAAAGAATTTGAACAAACTTAAAGCTTCTTAAGCCCTGGAGCTGCTGTAACTGTGTTCTGAACTGGGAAATGGTGTTCTCTGCCTAATACATAGGTACATGCTACAACTCCAGTTCTTTATCCTCAAGTGTCGCACACTGTCCCCATAATGAGAGGTTGTATTACTGTATCTCAAGTGGAAGATTTCTCTTAAATAATGCTTTGGGTTTAAACTCCTGAGACTATGTCAACATGAGATCAGCTGCCAATACTACTTAAGTGGGGGGTTGTGTTATGTGGGCTCTTTTTAAGCCTTGTAAGAAATTATTCTGATGTACTAAATAAATCAGTGTACTTATTTTTGTTACCCTTTTATTTTGAAGTTGGTAAATATTGTACAATATAATAAATGCAGAGGGGTTTTTTTTAATTGCAGTAATTTCTCATCTGGACTGTTTGGAATCACTGAAAGGGTCTCTGTGTATGTTAAACTAAATATTTGTAAGTGGTATCTTGACCTGGTTTGCAAATTTGTAATGCTGACCACAAGTGCAAGGTGTCAAGGTGCAAATATCTTAATTTTTATATACTTTTTGACACTCATGCATTAAAGCAACCTTGGTGATTTTGTCTCAGTATCTGATAGTTGAAGAGAGTTTCTGGCAGAAGTGTACAGTATGTATAGCTTTATTTAAAGTAAATTTTATTTGTATGATAAATCAATTTTGATGGACAAAAGTTTCCTGATGGAACAGAGTTGGGGTGGGGTTTGGGTTTTGTTTGTTGTGGGAATTCGCTTATACAGTGGGGGAGGGGAGGGAGAATGGGGAACTGACAAACTATTTGAATCCAGAACAGTTGTCTGTTGTGTAACTTTCCTGTGCTTTGTAGATCTTGCTTGTTGAAACTGCTTAATTCAGATGTTCCTACTGATCTTGCAGATCATGCTTTAGCATCACACTAATATCTGCCAATAGGTTGTGGTTGTGAAACAAAACTTCACAGAGAAATCTGACAGGATTGTAAGGAGGCAATTTATGCAAATAAACCAATTGGTGTATATTCCCACTGGAGTATGCTGAATTATCTTGTCTTTGTATTGTAAATTTTTTAAAAATGTGGATAAACATGATTGACCATGTACATTATAACTCACTATGTAATGGGTAAAAATTTCGTCCTGATAGTGCTATATATTTTTTTTAATTCATGGTTGTTTTGATATGAGTGTTTAATACAAACTTGGAAATAAACTATATTTTACCAGTTGATTACTATTATAAGATGTAAAGACCTGTTTGTTAACAAAGATGTGCCTAGTACCTGTGTTGTGGGTTGCTTTGGTTTTTTGGTTTTTTGGGTTTTTTTTCAAAGCTGAATGGTTCAAATGCTTGTTTATAGCATAATAAACCCTCAATGGATCTGGCTTCTGGTTTCCTGCCATCTCCCTATTGGTTGTGCTGGGCCTTTTTCCCAGCTAGGGTGACCCCCCCCTGCTGGAAGCATCTCTCCTGAGGATACTTTGCTGGCTGTGGAGCAGCTCTGGGGAGAAGCTTCCCCCATAGGCAGCCGGTCAGAAGGCATTTGGGATGGTGCAACAGGTGGTCTGTGGGTCCATTGCAGCTCATAGTGGTTTTTTTGTCCTAAAAGTAGGGTTCGTTCATCCTGTGTGCAAGAAGCCGATCTAGACACAGAGTTGAGTTTTTTGTTTATTACATGTCAGAGATGGGTGCTGAATCCACAAAGCTGGCACACCCTCAGTATGTCAGGTCTCTGTATTTATACACTTCCAACAGTGAAAAATCAACATTTCCCATATGTGAAACAACCTAAAGCCATTGACTACACCTTCCTTCATCTCTGTTTAAAGATCCAGCACGTGAGTATTTTACAGTGCTTATGTGAGTAAGGGACAATTAAAGCTGATCACGGGGTATTTTAATAAGTTAATTTTAATATGTTAATGGCTAAAGGTTAACTCAAAGTTCAAACAAAATTCTTTGGCTTTATCAGCAGCTTATTACTGTGTTATCTCCTTGTTGACTGCATTTATGGTGTAATCCTGCTCTTGCTTCTTAGGTCATGGCTCCTAGTTTCAGGTAGCTATCTATGTTAGCATTGAAACACATAATCACAGAATGATTATATGCAGGTGTTTTTATTGAAGAGCTCTGGGAATCAGGGGTACAAGGTACAGACCCAAATCTGACTTCAACATGGATTCAAGATGGACATGTTTTTATACCCTTTTGTTATATAACTATATATATTAATTATTAAACTTATATTGTTCTATTGTATACATTGATCTTATCCAAGCATGAATTCTTGTAGTTTTCATCAGGCCCCCCAAACATAGTTTCTCATGATTCTTAAACAATAATCATATTCAATTACCAAACAATCATTACATTTAACAATCATATCATTTATCATATGATGATTATGCAGATGCAGTTTCACATGATCTAGTAAAGACAAAGCCTAACCTTTCGTTCCTAGGGCCTACGTAGTTTTGGTTCTCTTACCCAGGCCTATCCAGGCCCAACCTTTCTTTCCACCTCCCCTGAATCTATTGTACACAATTCCCATGATTTTTAGAAGCATTTTAACCCTATGCTATCATCTACAGAGATAAAAGTATATTATGTATACAACGCATCCCCCCTTTGAGACGTGTTTAAAAATACTTCTTTTTCTTCAAGTCTCATTTTCATGCCATTTCTTTAGCATAGTTCATTTTGTTGCTTCCCTTTCTTGCCATTCAACATCTGCTAAAAAGTTTTGCTTAGTTGTTATGAGATGTTTGGCTAATTGTCATTCCCAAAAATCCTGTCTAGCTTTTATATTTTACTTCCTATTCTTTCCCTTTTAAATCTGGGGTCATCATCATTATTTTTCGTTCTTTGTTTTCCACGGTCATTTTAGTAAAACAAAAAGAGCAACAATGGAATATAACAGACAAATGTTAGTACCACTATAACAGTTAGTGCTGTTATTCTCCTAAACCAACTCCCCAAGTCTGGTAACCAAGATGTAAGCCACTTCCATACTTCAGCAAAACCTAAGGATTTATCATCACTTTGTATTTCATGTAATAGTTCTACTTTCCTTATAAGATAATTTATTAACATTTCTAGGCTTAAGCAAACCAATATTTTTATAGATTACCACCATAGCTATAGGTAGCAATATCACTAATACACAAAACAATAACAACAGTCCTTAAGGACCATCTATTTCAAGGCTTCTAATTCATGGGGATTCAGATTCTCAGATGCAATTCATTAGATAAGGTTCTTGTGTAGTTTCATTTTTTTATGGCCCCAATGCTGTCAATATCCACTGGTGATCCAGAGGAGCTATCTTCAGTCTCGAATTGTGAATCCAAGAGTTAATTCCTTCTACCTTTACTGCTGCGTAGGTTGTTAAAAGTACCGAATAGGGTCCTTTCCACTTTTCCATTAATGTCTCAACCTTCCAAGTTTGAATGTAGACCATTTCTCCAGGTTTGAAATAATGCACTGGAGAGCCCAGAAGTAGTGGAGCCCACTGGTTGAGATACCCGTGCAGGGAGGGTAATGCCTGAGAAAGAGACAGCAAATAATTTCTCACAGGTCCCTCCCTTTCTAAGTGCATTTGGTTAGTTTGATTTCCTGACAGGATATGGTTTTCCTTCAAAGGGACTTCCTCCCTCTCTAACCCAGAGTTATCTTCATTCTCATCAATAAAACAGGTAAAACCTCCACCTGTTTAGGATGTGTTTCCTGACATAATTTTGTGATTTGCCTCTTGAGAGTCTGTAGGAATAAGGCCTACAGCCACGAGGTATGCCATGACATATGCCATAAAATATGTGTTGAAGGGATTAATGTGAGCGTGATAGCCTACTGATGGGGCTGATAAGTTGTCGGGCAGATGCTGGATGACCCTTATCCCTGCAATTGGCCAGGTGAAAGAAGAAGTGATACTAAGGCACCACAGTTCTGTTCCACTCTTCCACAAGATCGACAGCCTTTGTAATGTCTCTGTTACTCTTGATATCCCTAATTTACATATAAAGTGGCTACCCTCCCCCATTTATGATGGCAGTAACAGCATATTTGACTGCTGTCCTGGTTTGGAAAGACAGATGTCTGCTAAGGAAGGCAGGAGCCTCCCTTGGAATGGAGAATGTAAACCCCCTCCCTCTGAATTATTATAATTTTGAAATTAAGGGGCTCTCAGGCAAAGATATGGGAATAGGAATAACAGTTCTTTACTAGGAAAATTAAAATAAAAATGTAGTAGTACAAAAAACGAACGAAACAAAAAGAAAACACTGACAGAGTCAGAATATAACCTGACACCCTGTTGGTCAATGTTGGTAGCAGTTCAATCAAGTCCTCCTGGAGTGACAGATGTGGTTCTGTTGAAGCAATGATTCTGTAGAAGGGTGTCATTTTACTCTGAAAGTCTAGTGGTAGTGAGATGGGTCCGGTCTTCCTCTGGGAATCCAGTGGAAACAGACTGCCTTGGTGTTCTGACTCACAGATTTTTATCTAGGTAGAAATGCCTGGCTCCTCCAGCTGGGTGGAGCATCTCACAATAGGATGATGTAATTCTATCAGTCATGCAGTGAGACTCAATGGCCCATTAACAGAAGATATCCCCCTGGGCAGAGGATGGGTCGTGGAAGAGATAAAGAACACTGCCTCACCTGCTTTTAACAGATGATAATAGAATACATACTTTTGATTACATCTTGCATTGCAACCTAAGACAACTGCAGTCTCACCTCCACTTCTCCCAAGAATGCGAATATGACCATCTTGCAGACAAGTTGATGGGCTTTCTCCTCTCCTCCTCAAAGCAGGGACACCTCTTTGATAAGATTTGTGCATCTGACTATTTCAGAGTGTACCTGGGAACACTTGATTATAATGCTATACACTTATATTTTGTAGATCTACTGAATTTATCACCATCAGTCTAAGAAGAATCTATAATCTGTTGCTTCAATAAACCACACTACTTGTGAATCTGTGATCGTAGAAGTTCTAATTGAACACAATCAAATTTGTAGTGTTAAACTGGTATACTGCACTACTGGTGAACCTTTGATCGAGAATGAGACCAGACTTACAGTGTCACCCACACTATTTGTGCATTTGGGATCTTATTAAAAGTGACCAGACTTATAGTGCTGAATTAGTTCCAATCAGAAATTAAACCCAGCTGCACCCAGCCCCTCTGACCTGAGGACCAGCTGGAACACAACAGGGTTTATTTTCTGCAAAATTTCTATCCCCTTAGCTCAAAAGACTGATTCATTCTATTTTTCCACTTGATTGCAGTCTCCAGGGACTGTGCAAATCCCATTTCATTCAGTGAAAATTTTATACATGCTAAACTACCTCTGAAATAAAATGGGGTCCATTATATGAGGATAGACCTTTGGGGATCTCAAACCTAGGAATTATTTCCTTTAGCAGAATTGTAGCCACCTCTCTAGCTTGATTGTTACAAGATGGGAAAGCCTCTGGCCATCCTGAGACGGTACCTCACTAAAATGAGCAGATATTGTTGCTGTTACTGTTCATTTTCTTTTCTTACTGCTGTTTCCAGTAAATTTTTCTTAGCTCAACCCATGATCTTCACCTTTGGTGCATCCAATTGTTAACTCCATCCCGCCACAGCTTCGTGCCATTGCCTCATGTACTATCACTAGTCACCAGAGATGAGATCAGTGCCTGCCTCTCCATTTCCCCTTGTGAGGAAGCTGTAGGCTGCAATGAGATCTTCCCTCAGTCTCCTCCAGGTTGAACAAGCCAAGTGACCTCAGACACTTCTTGTATGGCTTCCCCTCTAGGCTCATCACCTGCCCCAACTGGCTGGTGATGCTGTGCCTGATGCACCTTAGGACACAGTTGGCCCTCTTGGCTGCCAGGAGAAACCGCTGACTTAAACTTGTCATCAACTCAGACCCCCAGGTCCCTTTCTGCGGTGCTGCTCTCCAGCCTCTCATTCCTCAGTCTGTACATATATCCAGAGTTGCTCTGTCACTGGTACAGAACCTGGCACTTGTCTTTGTTGAACTTCATATGGTTGGTGATTGCCCAGTCCTCTAATTTGTCTAGGTCTCTCTGCAGGGCCTCTTGGTTTTGCATGGCCTGGTTTTTGGTAGCAGGGGAGCCACAAAGATGGCTCCTGTGAAAAGCTGCTGGAAGCCTCCACCATGTCCAGCAGAGCCAATCTCTGGTGGCTTTGAAGATGGACACGTTGCTGGCCAAAACTGAGACAAGGAGAGAGACTGGTACTGCCTCTGTGATGACATACTTAAGAAGAAAATCGAAACAAAGTCACATTTTTTTGCCTCTAGTCAGAGAAGAGGAGGAGATGAGAACATGTGAGGGAAAACAACATGGCGACACCAAGGCTAGTGGAGAAGGAGGGGGAAGAGGTGCTCTAGGCGCCGGAGACGAGATTCCTCTGCAGCCCATGGTAAAGACCATGGTGAAGCAGGTTGTCTCCCTGCAGCCCATGGAGGTCCATGGGGAAGCAGACATCCACCTGTAGCCCGTGGAGGAGCCCCATGCTAGAGTGGATGGATGCCTGGGAGGGGGCTATGATCCTGTGGGAGACCTGTGGAGAGAGGGGCCCTGCTCCTATGCTGAAACAGCCTGTCCTTGAAGAACTTCACCCCTTGGAAGAGTGACCCATGTCACAGAAGTTTGAGGGGGACTGTTGCCCATGGGATGGACTCATGTCAGAGAAGTTCATTGAGAACTGTCTCCTGTGGCAGGGACCCCACAGTGCAGCAGCGGAACAACTCCTCTCCTTGAGCAGTGGGAGAGACTACAGATGATGCACTGACCATAATCCCCATTCCCTGTCTCCTTGGGCCGTTGGGGTAGGAGGTAGAGCTGAAAGGAGAGGGGGGTGGGGGGAGGTGTTTTTAAGGGGTTATTTTACTTCTCATTATCCTGCTCTGATTTTGTTAGTAATAAATCCATATCTCTAATTTCAGCCTGTTTTGTCCATGATGGTATTTGATGAGTGATTTCTCCCAGTCCTTATCTCAACCCATGAACACTTTGTTATATTTTCTCTCCTCTGTTCAGCTGCAGAGGGGAGTGAGTGAGTGACTTTTGTGAGTGCCTGGCATCTGGCCCGGGTAAACCCACAACACTCCCAGAATAATATTTTTCATCTTTTTACCAGGCACTGAAGTGAGCTTCTAATCAAGTGGGACCTGTCCAGATTCCCAAGACATTCAAAAATCATTGAAAGGGGTCTCATGATGGCATCACCCAACTCTTTGAGTATTCTCAGATGAATCCCATCAGTCCTCATAGACTTATAGGGATCCAGCTGGAGCAGCAGATCCTGCACAAGTTCAGACTCAATTTGGATTTTATCATTCTCACAACCATGGTCATTCAGCTCAGGGTACTGGAAGCCCCAGAACCCATCATCAGTGTTGAAGACAGCAGGAAAGAAAATATTAAAGATCTCTGCCTTGTCTATGTCCCTGTTTCTGAGGTGACCATCCTCATTATCTAACAGGCCGGGTGTGTCTCAGAGGTTTATTCCCCCAAGGGATGACACCGAAAAAGCCGAATATCCCACGCTTACCGTGTCTTTTTAAACCAGGGCATAATGCAGGGAGTTTACAGATTTCCAGCCAACCAGGGATACAACAGGGCGGGGGGTGAGGAGGGACCCAAGGCTTAACAGCCTATACAGGAGGCAAGGGGCGTGGAAAGGGTCACGTGCACCAATGGGGTGTCGAGGAAAAGGGGAAAACCCAGGTGGAGTTTAGGATTGACAGGGATTTTTCTGGAACAAGGAGTAGGGATAAGGGGAGATTGACATTAGGTGAACAATGTGACAGGTGTGTCTGGGGAGTGATGGACAACTGGACAAGGGAGGGGAAAAGCTGGGGTAAAAGCAAACCATCGGGGGAGGTAACAGGAACAGACCTTTGGGACAATAACAATAATTTATCAAAACCCACCACCACACTTCCCCTCTGGGCTGCGACATGGAGCTCCCGGCAATGTTCTGCTTTTTTGGACTGGGGAAAAGCTGAACAGTTCCAGAAGAAGAAGCCACAGTCCCAGAAAAACTTCTTGCCTCAGCTAACAAACAAGAAGCTAGCTAAAAGCAAAGATGTACTCCGTCTGTCCATGCTGCACAACACAGCTGAGCAAACCTGGGGGAGGATGTGTGAAAACCACGCTGAAAGAATTCCACCAGCTTCCCCTCTCTCTCTCAGACCTAGCTTAAAGTTACAGGACCCATGTCTGGGCATAAAGCAGATGATAGGGGATACAGTATCATAACATCACCCCAGGACACTGCTTTTCTGCTCTTAGGAGGTGGTACTTAAAAAGTGACCAGAACTAATGGACCCCAGCACTGATGCCAGAATGATTTTTGCTTTTATATTTCCTTTGTATATATTTGTAGCTCTGTAGACTTTTCCTCGTTTGGGACAGATTTGGAAACTTCCCAAAGGATGTTTCCTCTCAATGGCAGAATTCAGCAGCCCCTCCCCCAACCAGTTTGGGAGATAATCTCCTTGGAGAAAAGTGGAAAAAAACTGTTTATTTCACAAGCAAAGTACTCACAAATATGAAAAAATGAATAATATTAAACAATGAAACCTCTTGCTGTTCTGAAGAGATGGCAAATTCAGAAAGTCCTTTTGTAGTTCAGAGAGTCCTCTGTGGGTGTGTCTCAGCCTTGCTCAGTCTCCCTCAATCCCTCTGGAGAAGGAACCCAGTGTCCAGGCTGCAGAGCAGCTTGGGGGGGGGGGCCTGGGCAATGGTCCTGGTGTGCTGGACCAGAGAGAAGCCGAACAGTTCCAGAAACAAGACACAGTCCTGGGAAAACCTTTCTTGCCATAGCTAATGAGGAAAACCAGCAGAAAAAAAAAGCAAAGAAAAACTCCCTTTCTCTCTCTCTCTGCAAAAGCCAAGAACTTGGGGAGCACTGCACTCATCTCTCTGTGTTTTGAATACAAGCAGGGAGAAATTCCACTGCTTCCCCCCCTCCCCCCCACTCCTTTCTCTCTCTCTGGGCCTAGCTTAAAGCTACAGGACCCATTTCTGAGCAGAAAAACAGAGTGGGGATACTGGACCATACAGTTACCCCAGGACATTCCACCCCTTATGCCCATTGTCAGCTTAATACCCAAACTAATATATTTTAACTCTAAACACACACATTTATACGTAGATATATACATATATATACAATATACAGCTATATGCAGATAGTGGCAGTGACAGTCAGCAAACAGTGATATTTACACATGACAGATGATAGGGATACTGGACCATACAGTCACCCCAGGACATGACTATTGTTGTATAGTTATATAGTTCCTAGCTAGCTCCAATACTTTTCCCTACTTTTTCCCTACCCTGATAGGCAGAAAGACAAAACACATTCCAAAGGATCCAAACCCTGGGGGTCCAAGACTCCTATCATATCTTGGTTCTTCCTGGGAGCCAAGGATGAAATACCCTTCTCAGACACATTTTCATAAACAAAATTTAGTTCCTATCTAAAGGGGAGCTACCAATGAGGTGGAACCAAAGGGNGAATTACTTCATCATTTGTGCTTCTAATTGGGGATTCTTGTCAATTATGCTAATTTGCCAAACTTATAAAACTATATTCACCCCATTCGGGAATGGGCATTTTTCCATATCTGCCCCTGGAAGCCTCCAATAAAGACCAGACTTTATATGACCTACTATATTAATATTGTCTCGGAAGTGTGTTGCTTCATTTCTAGGTCTTTAAAGCATCAGCACCTTCAGAAGCATTTTCCCTGGGGACCTTGCAAACTAGTTCCCTGAGCAGCCTGAAGTCTGCTCTCCTCATGTCCAGGGTTGAAGTTTTCTTGGCAGTTTTCCTTCTGTCAACAGTTTAAACTTGACTGCTTCATGGTTGCTGTGGCCAAGGCAGCCACCAATCACCACTTCATTCAGGAGACCCCTGTAGTGGTTTTGGCTTGCCAATTTGAGTTTCCCAGTGTCCTGGGTTATAGGGTATATTCAATTTTCATCTGCTGAAAAACAGTTGGGGGCGGGTGCCTTTTGATAATGGCCCAACGGTTAATACCAGGTAGGGGATTGTCCTTATCTTTCTCCATGATGGGCCATTACAACTCCCCAAGCTGTTTCCCCTTCCCAACACATACCCACATTCCCTCATGCCTATTGTGAGATGCTCCACCCAGTGGGAGGAGCCAGCCATTCCTACCTGGATAAAGCTGGAACTCGGGACCAGGAGGCCCCTTTCTTGCTTCATCCGATTGCTGGAGGAAGGCTGGACCCTTCTCACCACCTCAGGACCCCTTTCTTTTCTGCTACTGGATCATTTTCTGCCTCAGCGGAGCCGCATCTGCCATTCCAGGAGGACTCACTTTTTGGACTGCTTTCGACACCCTGACTAACAGGGCATCAGGTTGTAGCTTTGACCTTGTCAGGGCTTTCCAAAATTGTTGTTTGTTTGCTGGTTTGGTGGGGTGGTTTT
>VZDJ01000016.1:36226-59877 GCA_008694505.1 Cyanoderma ruficeps | reverse complement strand
GAGCACCAGGAGCTGCACCTGTGGCCCACCGGGCCTGGACCTGGGCATTTTCCAGCGCCGAAAGGGACCGGGACTGATAAGAGACTGAGAGAGCTGAGCTGGCTCACAGCAAGGACTTCTCTCAATTTTGCCATCTCTCTCTCTTCGGACCAGCGAGAGGTTTTATTGTTTCATATTATTCATTCCTTATGCTTGTGGGCAGTTTGTTTGTTAAATAAATAGTTTTTTCCACTTTTCTCCGAGGAAGTTCTTTTCCCGGACCAACTGGGGGGAGGGGCCATTTAGGTTTTGCTCTCCAGAGGAACCCCAATTTGGGAGGTTTCCTCCCAAATTTGCCCTAAACCAGGACAGGGCCGAGGGTCCTCATCATTCTCATCTCTCTCTCTGTTCAAGCTTCTCATGAGTTCACAGCTACTTCAATATTTACTTGCTTCAGTACAAATGCCTTTGCTCATGTCTGCAATTTGAACACTCCATCTCCCCATACTGTTTCCATGAATTAAAGGGATATTCTAGTGTATCACAGTCCATCGCCATGGCCTTGCAAAAGAATTTCAGCTTAAGACTAAGGCATCTTCTCATTCTCCTCCCATCTGGGACTTGACCCCTTCTTTACTGACCTTGGTGCCCTCATGTTGTTTCTCTATGTGTCTTCACTCTGTCCTTTTCTCTCACTTGAGAGAGGATCAATGTTCTGCAAGTTTCATCTGTGCAATGAAAGAGTTAATATCTTGCCTGGGGCCTGCAGATGGTCATGATGGTTTCTACCAGGCAGTGGCCGAAGCAGTCATGGTGATAGATTCAGGCCATGCTGGGGCTGTGCAGGATCTCAGGGGGCCTGGCCAGAATGGTGGCAGCTGCTCTGGCTGCATGGTTGGTCTCTGTACTGTGTTTAATTCCAGCTGCAGGTCAGCCTGACCACACTGAGAGGGGGAGGGAGAACCGGCCCAGCAGCAAGATGTTAACAGTCACTGGGGCCTGGCCAGGATGGGGCCCTTGAGCATCCCCTCCCATGCCTGGCAGCCGCTGGGGCCCGGCCTGGCCCAGACAGGGCTCAGTGGGCTCCCTGGAAAGGGGTCTGGCCCCTTGGCAGGGCCTGCCCAGCCCAGCTGTATGGAGGAGACCAGGCCGGCTTGTTACCTGTTCCCAGGCTGGAAGAAGAAGAGGCTTTCCCACGTTTGTTTGTCTTAAAATGTGAATCTCACAGAGGTGTATTCAGCTCTTTAATTGGTTTAACAGGTTGTCGATATTCAAACTAGCCACTGATTGGTTTTCTCAGGCACAGAGGAAACTACAAGTAGCTTCTCTTAGAAAAATCATTTCTGTGGCTGTCTTCTTCCCTCATCATTAAATGTCAATGGAAAACCAGTACAACCCCTCTGTTAATGAGCAACTAATCAAGGAAGGCGTCTTTCCTAGTCCACTCCCTTAGTACTTGTACCATGAAGTTATCCAGCTGTTTTAGGAATTTGTAGTAGGATGCTTTGCCCCAATAAAGCTTATCTGCTTTGCCTGGAATCCAGTCCAAAGACAAAGCAATGCAAGCTGTCTGTGCTAAGTTATTGGTGGCCCCATAGTGATATTTTTAGTGTTAAATATGCTAAAAAGCCACTCTGGTTTACCATCTTCAAACACACATCTGTCCTTTTGAAGTAAGACTTGACAGATAAGCTGCTTAACTGACCTAGAGGCATATGACTGGTAGTCACCTTCTTTATAAAAATCCAGTCTACTTTCCGTACAGTTAGATTCTTCCACATACATTAAGTATATGGAGTTTTTTCTGAGGATTTGGGATGCGTCTCCATGGGTACTTCCCAGTGACTGAGAGCAAGAGGAAAATGTATTCCATGGCTGGAGTATGGTGATACATCAACCTCTATTTAATGTTTCTTTTGCTAGCTTTAATATAATTGCTTAAAGTATTTCCTTTAATATAATGCACTTTGTAATTTATGTTATTATCTTGGGTTTTGTAACAAAAAAAAAATGTTTATTCCATCTGTTGAAACCTGGTTGGGGAGGTGTTTTTTGTTCAGCTGTTGTAACTCCAGGAGGGAGGGTGTGGTGGTTTGTTCTGTACAATAAGTTTGCTGTAAGTCTAGGGTTGCACAAAATGGCTTTTCTTTATACCCTTGTTCAGTTTGCTGTACCCCAGTTTCTCTTTGCAACCCTAAGTTGCTACTTTTCCCCACAGCCTTCCCCAGATACAGCTCCTGATTGGTTTGCTTTTCTCGCCTTGGCTGCCTGTCCATCAGGTGTCAAGAGACTTTCCCACCCTGCCAGTCACCCCAAGACCTGCCCCCAAGTCCAGAAGCTTCGGAGAGGGACCTTTGGTGACTGGCTGGGTTGGAACCTTTCCCCTCCTATCTCCATGTATGTTAGTGTATGTTATGTTAACAACCACTCCATGTTGTACCCCATTGGCTCTGTTCCTACCCTCCCTGAGATCCCACCTTCTGTAACAAAACCCTCTCTCTCCTCGTGCTCGGGGTCACTCTTGAGGCACTGGACACGAGGCGAGGGGTCTGTGCTGATCCCAATAAACCCGGTTTCGCTCTAAGCCTCTGGAGTGTCCCTCCTTTCTCCTCTTGCCATCGTCTTGCTGATGCTTCCCAGTTGGCGAACCCCAAGAACTGCTGCGGTGACGGGGCTGGCCGTGCCGAGGGTAATACCACACACAGCAACAGGAGGGGGCAGCTGCCTTTCTGATAACAAGCCAGCTGTTAAAACTGGGTGGGGCATTGTTTCTTATCTCTGTCTTCCACTACCTCCATGGGGATATCTTCTGTTGATGGGCCATTAAAGCTCACCAATGACATGACACATTACACCATCCCATTGTGAGATGCTCTACCCAGGGAGGAGGAGCCAAACCATTTCCACCTAGATAAAAAGGAGCCACAAGTGTCACCACACATCCAGTGTTCCCATGGTACTCCTGAAGGAAGACTAGACCCATCTCTGGACTCTTTCTCTACAGGACCATCTCTACTTCCAACAGGACCACATCTGCCACTCCAGGAGAGCTTACTTTTGGACTGTTTCCAACACCCTGACCAACAGGGTGTCAGGTTGTATTCTGACTCCTGTCAGTGGTTTTTTCTATTATTGCATTTATTTTATTTTACTTTTTTTTTTCTTCCTATTAAATTGTATTTCTGACTTGGAGTCTCACACTGGTTTTGCTTTCAAACCACTACAGTTATACTGTAGCCAACTAGTAGGTTTTAGCTTTATACTGTGTAGTAAGTAATTCTGATTAGGATCTTCTGACTGTTCATTTGTTTTAATAAACAGCTCATCTTTTATAAAGATATTTTATTTGCCATCATTTAAACTTGTCGGACAAAGCGATTTTATCACAGCTCTACAATTCGTTTAATTTAAACTATTAACAGATTCTGAGGCTAAGGAAGGATTTTGCCTTCATTTAAACCCCTTTCTGTGAAGAAGTTTAAATTCACAAAGGGATTCTTTCTGCACCTCAGACTCAAAGAGAACTCTTCTTTAGTAAACCTTGTCTGAAGCTCCCACTCGACCCACAACACCATGCCAGTGCTTTTTTATTTAATATTGATTTCAATTAAGCAGGACAACTTTGACTTTATAAAATAATATAAATAGAAGGAGGATAAGTCAAATTCAGAGATCTCATAGCAAGTAATCTAAACCATGCCAGGTTGTAGCTTTCCAGCAGCACAGTGGCTTCAAACTCCTCCCATTTGTTGCCCATGGTGTGTGCATTGGTGTAGACACCTCAGCTGGGCTGTCGGCCATATAACCTTGTGGCAGGACATGTCTAACCCCCCCCCCCCCCCNCAGATGGTTGGTGCATATGGAAGAGATAACCCAGGCAGGTCAAAGGCCCAACAAGGGGTCATCTCTGGCACCAAAAGGGATCAGGCCCGAACTAAGAATCAACATCTTAGTCTGGAGAGCAGAAGACAGAAGAGATAAATGAAAATAAATATTCCTGACTGAGAGACACTGTTTTACAATCTAAAAAAGCACACACAATTTTCACGGAGGCAGAAGCCTCCTACACACACACACCCTGAAGGTGTGCAGGACTTGTCCCTGGAGTTTGGACGCAGATTCCATGCTTACTTTCCTGGGAATTGAGGGAAAGGATCTCAGTGTGTGCCCCAGCAACAACTGGATTGTAAGATACTTTGAATCCTAAGCTATACTATCTCTTTGCTAGCTGTAAAAGAAAAGGGTACCTTATTGTGCACTGTATATGTACCTGCTAGTAGTCCTTTTTGTTCTAGTCCTGTGTAGTAGATAGTTTGTCCAAAGTCTTGTCTGTTAGTTTTGTGTCTAATAAATAAAAAATTCATTTTATAATAGACCAAATCAACCATTATTAAGGTGGCCACAGCAAAACCAGTGGGTCTGCTTTTGCTAGCACCGCTGTCTCCCGAGATGGGGGGGTGATGGTCTATAAAAATCCCCTTTTTGCTCCCATTCCTCTTTTATGGGCAGGGGTATTGCTAAAGCTGCACCCCACTCCTGGCCACCTCCAACAGCAGCAGCGGCAGGGGTGGGGGAGGGGCTGGAACAGCAGGTAGTCTTGCCCTCAGAGCAGGGGCCACTAAATCTATTTTCACCTCCTCCCTGTCCCTCACACACAGTGTCTTGAGAGCAGGCTCTTTTCATAGTTTTTTCTCTTCTTTCTTAAAAGCATCACATGCTGTTCCTTCTTAGGTCCCAGTAGCTTTTCACTATGTGATAAAAGCATAAAAAGCCTAGCATACTCAAATTCTCCAAAATACCGGTCTTGGCATATCCAAGACATCAAGTTTGATATTAATTCCTCATCTAAACTGCCAAATTTAGGCCATGCCTAGTTGTCTAATTTATAAGTTGGCCAAATTAGTTCTGAAAGTCTGATCAATTTGGGTTTTGAAAGCAATGAATTTTTGCCTGTTAATCTGCCAGTTTTCCAATATTAAGCCTCAGGGGGAGTCTCTGGGTATTTGAGTCAGGGAGACACCCCATGTCTTATAAAAAAAGAAAGATTGCAGAAATAGAGCGGAGCAGCCTAACCACACCCTAATAAGCAGGGAGAGGGAGAGAAGAAGAACGAGGAACACATGGGACTCAAACTCATAATCTCCAGACCAGTAGTGTGGGACTTAACTCACCACACCGCTGCTGGCCCCAGACTGACACTTGCCACTGCAGTCCTAAAACTCTGCTCTTTTGGAGGCCGTCCCCTCCTACTTTATGAGCAAACAGCGAATGGGGGGAAAAAACAAATGAACGAAAAGCTCCCTTTGGACCTTCTCAGATCCTTCCACACACTAAACCAGAACTATGAGATCTCTTAACACCAAAACTAGGTGCTAACAACAAAACACAGCTTTTAACCTGCTTACTCACATGCCTCTGTGCTGGATTTGAAGGATTCTTGGACTCTGATGCTGCCTGGACCGTAGCCACTGCCCCTGAAAGTGCCAGCAGGGGGAGTTGTAGCTAGGTTTTAGTCCAGAGGAATCTCCAGAGGCCTCACAGGTCACCCCTTCGTGGTTGCCAGAAATGGATGCCTTTTTGGGGCTACCTAAAAACAGAGGCCAGACAAAATTAAGAGAATAAAAAATGGTTATATTTATTGAAGGGCCTTCTTCACCTACATTTAGGGCAGACTAAGCCTCCCAGGGGCTACACCCAAAATGGACAATGGGTCATGGGTTTTCATACTTTTATAAGTTTGGTCCATTTCTATATTGAGAGTTAATCTTCCAATTACAGCTTCAGGTAATGAAATCATTTACCCCAAGTTTGCTGGCCCTGTGATATATGGTATAAAATAATTCATGCTTAAGAATTAAAGACTCCAAGAATTGTAAAACCACAGGCTGCAACGGAGAAGAAACTGATTTGCAATAGAAAAGGGTGGCATCTATCAAAAATGAGCTTCCTCCAGGGATGGGCCCAACAACGCCCCGGTGATAAGCTCCCGATATGCATCTACGATAAGACAATCTGTGTCGCCAAGGGCCTGCATCCCAATACCAGATTCCCGTAAAAAGAATTGAGTATTCATCCCTTCCCGGAAAACTTTTCGTCAAGACTGGAGGCAAGAAAAGATGCTACATGAATATGCTAAGAGAACAAGAGCAACAAAAAAAATGAGAAAACCCCTGTTTAGTCAAAAAACGGTATAAAAACAAACCCTGCAAAGGCAAAATTCGTGAACAGAGGGGGAATTAGGAGTGATAGAGTCCGAATCTAGGTTCACCCAGCGTCAATCCCTGGCTCGATGCTGTTTTTTGATTGTGGCTTTCCGAAACCAATTTTGGTATCACAATAAAATCCACTTTAATTATCAATTTGGTTACGTTGTTTATAACAGCCCCAACTTGTGAGAACTGACAGTGGTCAGAACATAGATTTTTAGTCTTCAGGCACTAACTTGGGCCTGTGGGAAAGCCAAGTACAGAACTCTCACTCTGGCCTGGGAAATCATGAGGAACCCAAAAGAATCCTTGTAGATATCCTTTTTCCTGACACCTGGTGTTTTTCCAATTTGTTTACTTGTAAGAAACGGTTGAGACGTGTTCTTCCAAATGACCAATAATATTCATTGTACCAAAACACTGTATAAAAGGATGTGCCTCTCAATAAACCTCCGCTATAATGCCCTCCAAAGAAACCAGAGGTTTACATATTGTTATTTGAGCCATCACGAATCATAAAAATACCAAATTACTTTTGTTTACATTTCTCGGGACCTGAGACAGTAAAGTGTCCTTGATTCCTAGGCCTAGAGAGGAATTGTTGTCTGACCAAAATGTGAAGACAGTAGCTAACACTCTATATGGAGTTTAGAGTTATACACTAAAGAATTGCAGGATTACAAATATATGAAAAATATAAAAGCTAAAATCCTACGGTATCAGAACTTGCAAACGAGAGTGGGTTTTGGGGTGCTGGTCACCTCAATAAAGCTACTTCCTGCTGCCAGAGGCCTGGGCAAAAGGCAGGGACTTATCTAAACTCCCCCCAGCTATTCATAACACACCTTCCTAAAGGAACACATCTTAATTCCTTTGAGATATGTTACTGATGGGCCGGAGAGCCCCAGCTAGCTCAAATCTCTGACCCTGGTATCAGGAGTACCGCTCTCGGAATGCCAACAGCCTGAGAGACGGTGCAGAACAGGCTGCCTCTGTGGCCGTGGTCTTTATAGTAACGAGGCTCAGAATGAGGAATTAGAGAAGGCTCTCTCAGATGTTTATTCTTCCAGATGGTCCAGGAGAGAGGGCGAGGGGTCCTGCACATTGAACATTTAAAGTAGGGGGCAGAAGGGTGGGGTGGGTAGGTGATTGGCCCCAGGTTAACACAGGACAGGGTCAGGGAAGAGGGACAAAGGGACCGGGGAAGGCAAAACCTGGGGTAAAACCCAAGATAAACCAGACACTGGGGGGTAACAGGAGCAAACCATAACTTGACAAAAACCCACCCCCACAGAGATATTTCCCTGATGTTTCCCTGTTGGCTTCTATCAACTCAGGAGTCCTTGGCTTGTCTCCATAAGACTGCAAGTGTGCTCCAGTGTGACCAGCACATCTCATTCAGCAGCAGAGGACCCTCACTAGCACCCTGTCCCTCTAACCTTTGTTTCTCATATTTTTGAATTACAAAAGTGTAGTCTTTATGAAGCACGAAATTGAAGACAACTGTATAGTTTTCTTAAGTGATATTTCTTGCTAATTACAATTTATTTGCTGTGCTGATTAGATGTAGCATCAAACCAAACAAGATAATTTGAAATATATGTTTCTGTGATAGATTCAGATATTGATATATAAATATATTAGAACAAAACAGTGTTGTGGAAGTGGAAACAAATTAATCAATACAGTCAGATATAAAGACATACAAAATATAGCACTTCTGCATTAAAGCTATATGATCTGAAAATAGATGCAATTAAAGAACTGCAAAAGCAAATAGTAAGATGTTATGATTAGACAATATCAGAATATAAGCATATTGACAATAATAACTGTACTGGAAAATGAAAAGCAAACAGAACCTGGACTTGGATCACCTATTGCTCTGTTGCTGTGTTGAGCAAAAAGGGAGGAATAAAGATGATGTCAGCTTTAAGCAGACAGGCCACTCATCCTCCTTTCTGTGTTTAGAGTGTGTTAGGTTAACACAATCTGGCTTTTATTAGGGGCGGAGAAAGCCACAGATGCTACTTCTGCGAAAGAAGCTCCTTGAAACTTCTATGTCCAGCAGAGTCAATCCCTAAAGGCTCTGATAATTGACATATTGGCTGGCCTAATTAGAGAAGTTAGTAATGCCTATGTGATGACATTTAGGAAGGAAAAAGGTGCATCATTGCTCCTTTTCTCCCTGCCCTTCAGGGGGTAGAGGGGGGCGCCAGGCCCTTCCCCATCAGGGCTGTCGGTCCATGCTGTGGGGGGCCATCCTGGCGCTGCGAGTGGCCACAGCCGAAACCATGTGGCTGGTGCTGGGAGCAGCCCCGTGGCTGAGACTGAGAGCGACCGGAGCCAGAAGCAGCCAGGCGGCCACCGCCATCTTGACATAGCAAGCAATGGACTTTGCCTGCCTGGCCGCTTCTTGCCTGCAGCACTGCAAACAGAAGGGCAAAAGCGGCTGGAGCAATGTGAAAAAGTTTACTCTTTAGAATTTAAAAAAATTTAATAAAGGGATAAGAAGGGACAATGTCTAGCGCTGGAATGTTTCTGGCTATTGGCCAAAAAACACACTGTTAGTTTTGAAACAATGTTTTCTATATATTGTTACATTACTGGGGTTGTGAAAAATGAAAGTTCACTCTTAGAATATTTTTCAAAAGTTTAATAAGGGAATAAAAAAGGACAATGTCCAGCGCTGGGGTGTTCCTGGCTATCGGTCAATGAACACACCAGTATGTGTGTTAGTTTAGCACAGATGGTGAAGTGCAATTGGTCATTTCTTTTGAACTGACAACCAGAATAGCCAATTGCATGCAAGGATACACCTCTGGGACACACACAGCCTTAAAAAAAGTTAGAAAGAAGCCTGAGATCACTCTCTTCCTTCCACATTCAAAGGAGGTGAGGCAGTCTTGGTTCTCTCCCTTTGGAGGGGACCAGGATGGCCTGGCCTGGCCGGGCCCCTGGCCTTCATGGGAGGCCCGCCTGGCCTGGTGACTCCAAGACCGGGGGAGGGGATGATGTGCCCCCATCCCGGCCTGGATTGGTTTTTAGCAGCTGGAAAACACCTTGCCGCTCCCCCTATGGGGGGGGGGGGGCAGCTAGCCCGAGGCCTGGCTGTGGGCCTGGGCCCTTTCCCCAGCAGGGGGAGGGGAGCCTGCAGCCTGCAGCTGCTCCGAGCTGGGCCCACCCTGAATGAGACTGAGGGGTGGGGGCAAGGAGCCTTTCATCAGCTGGGTTGCTTTGAAACCTGCCTGAGTTTTTCCCCCATTCCCGTGGCTTTTCTTAGCTGCTGCCTGGCAGAAATCACGTGACCACAGCAAGTCTGAGCAAGTTTTAACTCTTTCCTGCCAAAAGATGGGACTTCCAAAGCACTAGCTCTTCCCAGAATGAAAACAGACAAATTGATGGAGCATAGAGAACACTTAGCATAACAGTCAGATGAAGAGAGTAAGAAAAGGATTAATTAGAGGAAGGATGAAGGAGTTGCCTGTTGGCTGGACTTTCTTGTTTGAGCTATGGAAATGAACTCTATTAGTAGATTGTCTTTTAAATCATAGAAAAATATGCATTTGGAGAGATGATTTGTGGATTTTTGAGCAAAGGTATTTGTAATAGACTGTACGGTCCCATAAGATGCCTGAACAAAGAGAAAGAGATGAGAAGCTCCCACATCAGTGAAAGAAGTGAGAAAATATCTTCGTTCCTTAAGATGAGAAATCCTTTGCCTTGAAGCTGCTTATCTTTAAAAAGTGACACCCCAAATGCCTAAATTCCACGGCCCATAAGCAGCTTGAGAAACTGCTAATAGAAAGAGACCACATAGAAGCAGGTTTTCCCGGGTGGCTGTTTCTGTGAGAGTTCTGACCCACAAGAGAACTTTTTTTAAGTTGTCAGTAGAAGAATTCCATAAAGAACAAGAGACTCCTCTCCTAAAAAATAGATTAAAGACTATATTTAAATAGTAAAACTGACTGAATGTCACAAGCTTTGTTTCTATATTGTTTGTAAGAAAGTGAACACTTATGAGAGGAGGAGAAGAGTTTTGAAAGTTTATTTTTTTTTCCCTTTCTTTTCCTTACTGTGTGTTAATAAACTACATATTTACCTTTAAATTGAGCCTGTTTTACCTTCTTCTCCCAAAATCCTAATTCCCAGTTGGCAAATAAAATTTGACACACATAAAACCACCACAGTACGTTAAGACAGTGTTATTTATATACTGTTACCTTACTAAGGTTTATACATATTCATTAGTTTAATGCATTATTCAAACATTCTTGGTAGCGTTAGATGTTGTAGAAACTTTCCTTTGCTTTGGTTTTCTACTCTGACTTATCTACATGACATCCTGCAGATCAGGTCAATATATTTTATTCCTTCTTGTGGCTTCATCCAGTTGTTTCACACTTCCCTGATAATGAGTAGTTAACAAGTTCTCTAATTCTCCTCTTGTAGCAATGTATTTTCAAGACTTAGGCCAGTGTTTACCAGCCAAACTGTTTGTGAAAAAACTTATCAAACCACCTGCAGTTTTTGTGAGCAGAACTCTCAGGAATTCATCAAGGTTACTGAGAAAAACAAGACTAAAATAAGAACCATGAGCCTGAGAAACTGTCCACCAAGAATGTTAAACCTAGATAAAGGAGGCACAACATGATGATGGACCCTGACCAATTAGTTGTCCTGAAGAATGTGGGCCTGCCTCATGGACAGGTGAGCCGGCCAATGAGATGATGCGTGAACAAGCAGCCTTAGAATCTATAACTGTAGTGTAATGTAAACAATAAATGGCTTCTGCTGAAATCATATTGGTTCTGTCGTTCAGAAGTCCTGAGCTCCCACATCCTCTGGTGCTCTGGTTTGTGTCACTCTTATCACTTAGAGAGGTCAGTCAGCAGATGTGCAAAACAATTTAATTTCTTAATAGTTTTCTCGGTTACATAGAAGTATTTTAAGGTTTTATATTTTGCTGAGGCTTACAGAACAATACATTCATCACACTATTATTTCTATATGCTATAAGGTGTATATATCAACATAAATATATTCATCACACTACCATTTCCATGGGCTATATGGTGCATACTTAAAATGAGAAATTAGGTTATATTAGTAAGCAGCTAAAAGGGGTTATAAATTGCACTATACTTACAATCAAGAACAACATATAAAAACTAATACACAAATGCGAAAGCCAATAATGACCTTATAATGACCCTATAATTAGGGTCATTTTTAACAGAGATACATATATATTTATGACTTTATACATTATTTATTTTTGTGAGTTTTTGGTAATACAGGAACTTTTTTGTTTGATTGCAGGAACTCCTTTGGTTTTAACTTTTGACTTGTTTGCATGGCATCTTGTAGATTAGGCCAATATATTGGGGTTTTTTTTGTGGTTTCATCCTGTTGTTTTACACTCCTTGATAACAAGGAGTCAAAAAATTCTTTAATTTTTTCTTGGTGCTCTGGTTTTTGTCACATCTTATTACTTGGAGAGGTTAGTCTGCAGATTTGAGAAACAACAGGATGAAACTAATTGTTTTTGCACCATTCTCTGAGTTAAAGGCATTTTAACATTTTATGTTTTGCTAAGGCCTATGATATAATATATTCATCACAACACTATTTATATAAGCTATATGATGCATATATAAACTGATATATAATTTTATACTAACGAGCAGTTAAAAGGAATTATAAATGGTACCATATTAAAATACTTATGATTAATAACAACATGCAAAAGCTAATACATAAATGCGAAAACCAATATTATATTGTCATTTATAACAAACTCCTCCCCTTTGTTCTTTTTACTTTATTTGGCTTGAGCTACAGCTTTTGAACTTTTGTGCTCTTGGCACACTGGTACATTTTGTAGATTATAAATGCTTTATTTAAGTTTTTATTATTTTTTGTTTTCTTCAATACCATAATTTTCTGTGTTTTTCTTGTGGTTCTTGACTTGGGATTGGTGGGCATTGTCATCAATTGCATATTTTGAATCATGTAAGTAATTAATTGGATAAGACATGGAAATAAACATGGAAGAAAAATTATACTTGTTGTTTTATATAACATTATAAAGCTTATTTTTTTTCTACTAGGATATTTTAAAAAAGTTTTCTTACTATCTTTTATTTATTACAGATTCTTACTTTTGGACTGGCACATGGGCTATTTTCTGGATATTTTTTGCTATATCCAAAACAGCATTATTATCATTAATTTGTAGATAACAATCAGATGTGTTAAACTTTTTGCAAACTTCTCTTTTTTCTTCTAATAAATAGTTTAGCGCTAACTGATTTTGGCACACTGCAGCCTTGGTTTGCCTTTGCTGGCTGACTATTAATTCTATGGCCTTAGTTTTTTTATTAGCTATGATTTCTATAACTGCTTGGAGTCTTCTGATGTGGTTTAACATATATATTGGGGTACAATATCTTTATCTCTTATCTTGTGCTTAGGTGGTTGGACCATATGTTTGTATTATTCGTTTAGGAGGCCACTCTTCATTGCCTCACTTTTGATATCCTTTAATTTTTCTGATTAATTCTTTTTTGTTTCTTTTTAAGGCATTGTAGACTTGTATTTCTAAATTATCTCTGTCTTGGTTTGGTAACAGAAAGAATCTTGGTGGTATAATTCTTAGAGTACAACTTTCTTTCTATAGGGGAGAAAGTTTTGGATAAGCCCTTTTTTCACATATCCAGAATAGGCTATTTGGTGCTTTTTACTAATCTTTTTTTTTTGGTTATTCATGTTTTCTTAAAATTTAGATATTTCAGCGATCTTCTAATAGGGTTTTTTTCTAGCATCATTATACAAGAAAATTTTTTTTCCTCATTTTTACAATTCTTTTTTTTTTGGGGTCTAATATTGTGTTGGTTTTTTAGGGATCTACTATGTGAAAGTTTTGTTATAAACTATATTTTTACAGGAGGTTTGTCATATTTTTTTAGAATTTTTTTTATATGCTAGAAGTACTTTTTTTCTTAATATTTTTGAACTTAATATCTACTTCTCTGGTTGTTTTTCCTTTTTTATCTTGGTTCCATTCTATTTGAGAAGTTTAACTGGGCTTAGGCTACTACTTTTCAATGGGTATTCTTTGGATATTAAAATTCCTCATAATACTTAGCACTTGGTAACATTTAGGTTTTTGCTGAGTCTTTCTCTTAGATTTACAAACAAGTTCTTTTTTAGCTTTGAGATTTTTATTTCATTTTTTATTTCTTGTTTGAGCTTTGTGTAAAAATTTCTCCATGGAGTTGGCTCTGGGTTGGATTGTTGTATCTGCTTTTTTTGCCTGTTTCTTATTTGTTTCTGTATTAAACCTCATATCAAATCTTGTTCTTTTTTTTATTTTTGAGTTTGACTTATGGAGAAATAAACTCATTTGTCTCTTTGTGGGCATTTATGTTTTGACCCTAGAATTTTCGTAACTCTATACATTCGGTTATTCTGTAGGCAGGTGTCTACTTTGGATGAATTACAACAGTGGTGGCTGAGGAAGGTATGAAAATTAAAATAAGAGCTTTTAGTTTTTCTATGGTACAGCAGTCTGTAGCACTTGTGATATGGATCATTTGAATTTTTAAGAAGGAAAAGATTAACAAGGAATAATAGGAGTCTAGTATAACATGTATCCTTACTTTCTATGCCTTATGGGATTGCTGACCACAGCATGTAAATATGATCTTCTTGGTGGTGAATATAGTGGTCAATTTGGTTTTGCTTTTTTATCTCCTTACTAGGAAATTATTTATGATATTTGGGTTTTTTTATATTGTGGTTCTTTATTGTTCCTTAGTCAGTCAGCACTTATTACTTTTACTTGTAGAATAGGGGTTTATTACTTCCTTACCATATGGAGTTGTTGTTTGCACTTAAAATATGGTTCTTGTTTTTAATATATTATAGCCTCTTACTTAGCTTTTAACAGCTCATGCGTATTGTGGAGCATTTATTTAACTTTACAACAGTGTTAAAATTGGTACTTGTTTTCAATTTGTGTTTGAATTCTTTTTTTTTTTTTGACAAATTTTGCAACACACTGCTTGGGGGAGCTACAACGCTAGAGCTGGCTACAATTTTTACACTGACGTACTTAGCTTGAATGTTTTGCCTTAGGGTGCTTTAAGCAGGGTATGTGACTACAAAGAAATCTGGGAGATGTCTTAGCAGGGAGAGCTGAGGGTTTTTCTTTTTGTAGGTTATAGGCAAAAGTAAAAATTCTAGGATTGCTTATGGACTTGGTGTTTGTTAATCTATATAACTTTGATTTCTTTGATTGAGGAGGAAGTTAATTACCACCTCAAAGGTTGTCTTGGAGTTTGGAAAGCTTTTGACCTTTGGGAATACAAAAGAACTGATAAAGCCTACAGGGAACTTCTTTTTAGTTTGGATTGATGTGTGGTTGCTTGTGGTTTACTTGTTACATTGAACTCTCGTGTTTCGTTTTAGGGTCATTCTTTAGGGCTTTTTTGTGGAAGTGACGATTTTTTAGTTGTGGGTTTCTTTTACTGGTCTTTTTATTTTGTTAGCATGAGTTTATCTTCATTTTGTAGTTTGTACAGCTGATTTGGTGATGAGCAGAACTTGGAAGGGACCTTCCCATTTGGAGTTTAAAGGTTGGGTTTTCTATGATTTAACTATTATCTAGTCTTTAGGATTGACATTATTATTTTTTAATTCTAAGGTAGTCGTCTGAGGGATTCTTCCCTTTTTTTGCAGTTCTTTTAGAGCTTGTGCTATAGACAGGATGTATTTCTTGACTGTTCTCTCTTTTTTATAGGGGGCAATATTATTTGGTGAAATAAGAAAAAGTAAACATCATTTTATAAGGTGAAATCTTTAAATTTGATCTAGGTTGTCTTCTGATTTTTAACAAGGCTAGAGGTAGGCATTTTATTTATGACACTTGGGTTTTAATCATCAATTTAGTTAGAGTTCTCTTGAGAGTTTGATTTATTTTTCTAACTCGCTTTGAACTTTGTGGATGCTATAGAGTGTGTAATTTTTATTTTATATTTAGAGCTTGGACTACTTGCTGTAGTATCTTTGATGTGAAATGTAGTGATGCACCCCACACCCCCAGCAGGTGTTTCCAAATAGGGAAAGAGTTTGAGTTTACCTTTAGACATATTAGGAAGTTTACCTAGAAACTTCAATACCCTTCTGACAGGGATTGGCTTGGAGCCAGCACAGAAGAGTGGATTGGACTCTGGGAATGTAACTCAAAGTCTGTTGTTACTCTCATTAGGCCAAGGGCCAAATAGCCCACCTAAGCTGTTAAGTACTAAAGAGAGAGAACAAAGAAACTCCACACTTTTTGGGGTGTTTGTAGCAGGGTGTCTGAGAGTTCTCAGACACCTGTGTGCAGCTTTTTATTTGTTTTCTGTAATGTTTGTTATTTTTTCCTTATTAAACCTTTTGATTTACAGAACACCTTAGAGGAGCAGTCTCACTCAAATTAATTATAGCCACTTCTTTGCCAGGCTGGCCCTCAGAAGTATGGGTCAAACCCATAGTGAAATGTATTTTTTGGTTTGAGTTGATGTTGTTTACTCTTTTATACTGGGGAATAATTAGTTCTAAAAGAGTTCTGCATACTGCATTGGCAGTAGCTTTAACAGCTGGTACTGCCTTTACCCAATGAGTTAAATGATTTACTATTACTAGCAGAAATTTCTACCATTGCACTTGGGGGAGTTCAGTAAAATCTATTTGGATATTTTGAAAGGGTCATAAGGCTAATTCGTGCCCTCTTCAACATGCTCTCTTTATGACTTTTTTACTTTTTGGCATATCTTATATCATTTAGTTATTTGTTTAGCTACTCTAAAGATTTCTATGTAACTTTAATTTTTTAAGAATTGATTACTTAGCACTTGAGTACTCTAATGAGTCTTGTTGTGCATATTTTTAAATATTTTCTTGGTCAGCAGTTTATTCAACAACTGTCTCCCATCTGTAACACCCACTTCCCTTTAATGTCTTTTTCTGCTCTTATTTTGAGGAAATTTTTTTTTCTGTTTTGCTGAATACTGGTATATTTTAAATTTCTTTTGTGGGGGTTAGCATCATTATTAGTTTCCTTTGTCTTGACTCGGCTGCATTTTCAGCCTTTAAGTTTGCTAAGTTGTTTCTTCGTGTTTCTAAGGTGGTTCCTTTCTGGTGTTCTTGAACATGCACAACAGTAATTTCTTCTGGCAACTGTAACGCTTCTAATACTTCTGAAATAAGCCTTTAATGAACTACTTTTTTTTCATTTAGCAGTTTTCTTTCTTCTTAATTTTTTTTAAAAGTATGCACTACTCTAAAGGCGTACTTAGTATATACAGTCTTCTTTTTTTGTGTTAATATTTTAAGGGTTTGTTTTAAAGCATATAACTTATATGCTTGACCTGACTAGCTGGGGGGTAACTTTTTATTTTTTATGGTCACTAATTTTTAATTTATTGTGGCATATTTTGACATTTGCTTCCCTTGAATTACCTTTGAGGATCTATCAATGTATAATTGCTTTTCCCCAAAGAGGTTGGTTTGTTAGATCTTCTCTCACTTTGGTTTTATAGTTTATGATTTCTAAACAATCATGCACTAGTTCTTTTACTGATTTTTTAATATAAAAATTGGGCAGGATTAAGGTGTTTATCTGGAACTAGTTCTGGGTTATCTTTATTTATTAGAATTGCTTCATATTTTAGCATTCAAGAATTAGTAAGCTATTTCTCACCTTTTTGATTCAGAATATATCTAAACTGTATGTGAGGTGTGCACTTTTAGTCTCTTTCTAAAAGTTAATTTTTTGCTTTTTTCTACTAGCAAGGTAGTGCAAACTGCCTGGATACAGGTAAGCTACTTTCTACTGACAGGATTTAACAACTTCGATAGATAAGCTACTGGGTTTTTGCCCCCCCCAATTCTTGGGCTAGGACTCCGTGGGCTACCTTGTATCTTACATATACAAACAGGTAAAAAGGTTTATTTAAAGCAGGGAGACTTAGAGCAGAGGCACTAATTAATTTTTGTTTTAAACTTTTAAAACTTTGTTTATTTTCTTTTTCTTATGTAATTTTATCTTTTACTAATTTTTTATACAGGAATTTAGCAGCTTGGGTGTACCCTTCTATCCATATCTTACAATATTTTAACAGGCCTAAACGTTTTCTGATTTCCTTTTTAGTTTTTGGCTGGGGGAGTGAGGTTATTCTCGTAATCCTTTTAGGATTTAATTGCTGGCTCTTTCGGCTTATTATATGCTTGAAGTATTTTACTTTATATTTTATAAATTGAAGCTTTTCTTTTGATACTCGAAGTTTTTGGTTTCTTAAGAAATTTAGGAATTATATTGAGTCATTAAAAACCGATATGATCACGGACAAAGACCCTCTAACCAAATTAAGTTAAAAAGTGGTATGTTTATTCACCAATGGGTGGCACGGGGGTCATCTCCGAAAGGCATGACTGCCCCGAACAAGGTTCTTTGCCCTCTATTTATTTTTCAAGATCTTACATACAATACATTTGCATAACCCCAGCACCTCCCATCCTTGTTCGGTATTAAAATAAGGCTATTAGTCCTTCACGCGTGCGCAATTCTTCTCTTGAATTGGGTCAGTGGTCTCAAGGGATGAAGTCAGGAGAGTCTTCATCAGGTCTCTGTGACCCTCTGGCACAATCCAAGGTCCCCTGCTTCGTGATTGATTGATATAAAGTCCAGGTGCTGGGTATTGTTCTACTGGTTTCAATCAGTTCTTATAACGGTTCACTTACTCTACTTTCTTCTATAAACATGCTCATAACAATTAGCTCTAGCTTAAGCATCTAATAATCATTAACCTACCATTTACTTATCTAACTTACATCCTGATCAATATAAATTACTTCTGACTTTTAGCTAAAATCTTAACTCTTTAAAATCATGATTCAATATGGTGATTTTTCCTTTTGCCAGAGCAAGATGAGGATAAATTAGGAGCACCAATTTCTGAAGCCTTGAAAAGAAATAAAAGGGAATTAATTGGAGGATCTCAAAAATGGGGGAATGCGGAATGGCCTCCTGAACACATACCGGAAATAGATGGGCCAGCCACATAGGCACAAGAGGGGAGTTGGGGATACCAAACCCCAATTTATATGCTAAATTGTATTATATGACTCCAAGCAGTTGCAGAAATAAAAACTAACAAAACTGCCCTAGCACTGGAATTAATAGCAAGCCAACAAGGACAAACAAGATAGGTTGGCTTTAGACTACTTATTAGCTGAAAAAGGGGTTGTCTGTGGAAAATTTAATCCATCTGATTGTTGTTTGAAAATAGATGGTAACGAGGATGCCGTCCTGGATATAGCCAAGGATATCAGAAAAATAGCCCATGTACTGATCCAAAAATGGGAATCAATGCTAAAAACTAATTGGTGGGATGATTTATTGGGAATAGAATGGTGGAAAAATCTAGGCTTCTTCCTTTTATGTGCAACAGCTGGTTTATTTCTTCCTTGCCTGATTCCCTGTTTTATCCAGCTAATTGCTAGCATAGTCCAAGGTTTTCAAGTAGTAGCAATGCCTATGGACCCAAAATTGGCTACATTTTGAACGGCACAAAAGGTAATGGTGTTAAAGAAACTAAACAATATGGAACACTCCTTTGAAGAAACAAAATTGATTTATGAAAAAAATGAGCAAATAATGAAAATTAAAAAACACGAAATATTGCTTAAGACAAATGATTTATGAAAAAGAAGAGGAGGGATTGTGATAAACACATAGTTTTGGCTTTTGCAAATATTAAAGTTGATGCTATGTATCGTGCATTATAATATAATGTTAACTTCTGCACAAGTAACTTTGTTATTGAGAGGGACCAATCTGTTTTTTTATTTATGCCTCAACATGTTACANAGACCCGAGAAATCGAGCTGTGGGAGGAACCTTAGCACGTAAAAAGCAACTAACTGCGACACATGAGGGGCCATTTTGCTTTGGGTATCTTGGAGGGAGCGGGGGCTCGCTTATAGGGTCTGCTCGGCCCCCCTCCCCCCCTTGCCTTTTCTTTTCTGTGGTCCTGCTTCATCGTTCCCGTAAACCAGCTTATCATCGCAATGACTCATGCTCTGCTGCCTCCCTGACGGAGCGGGTGCCGCTGCAGCCAGCCATCCCCGCCATCCTTCCTGGGCACAGCCCCACGCAGCCGAGTCTGCAGCATAATCCTGCTTGGAAACACACCATGACCACCGCCGCTGTTTCCTGCGCTGCCCGCCTGCACATACATGCCATAGCACTAGCCCATAGTGACCAGCCTGCCGCCGCCGCCTGTACTCGATCGTGCCTGCAGCCACCGTGCCTCAACCCTGGGAACCTGCAGCTGTTCTAGCACTGCGCCCGTGGCCATGGCAGCCTGTTCCCTGCCGACGGAAGGAACACGCAGCCTGCTGCTGTTTGGAAGTCGTGCCCAGCCCACCATGGGAGCTACCCAGACACACTGTGGTTCACTGCACACAGGGTCCACCTGCTAAGCTGATGCCAACGAAGAGCTGGGGTTCTTGTGGTCCCCTGTCTTGTTTCTTTCCCCCGTCCTGGTTTAGGGCAAATTTGGGAGAAAACCTCTGAATGGGGTCCCTCCAGAATAGCAAACTCAAGCAGCCCCTCCCCCAACTGGTCTGGGAAAAAAGTTTCCTTTGAGAAAAGTGGAAAAAACTGTTTATTCAACAGTCAAAGTGTTCACAAGCACAAAAAAGGAATACTATTAAACAATAAAACCTCTCGCCGTTCTGAAGCGAGATGGCAAAATTGAGAAAGTCCTTGGCATGGGTTGTAGCTCAGCTTGCCCAGTCTCTTATCAGTCCCTCTGGCGCTGGAAAATGCTGAGGCCCAGGCCCTGGTGGGCCACAGGTGAGAGCTCCCGGTGCTCCTCTGGGTTTTCAGTCCAAAACATGTTTAAACAGTCCCAAGAAAAAGGAAAAAAACAGTCCAGGGAAGTTGTCTGCCTCAGCTAGCTAAAAACCAACTAAAAGCAAAGAAGATCTGTCCTGCTGTCTGTCCGGCTGCAGACAATACAGTACAGGATCAGAATGTGGAGGAGTGAGTGCAGTTTCTGAAAACAAACTTGGCACTTCTCTTTCTCCCCGGTTCACTCTCGGAACCAGTCTTAAAAGTACAGAACACAATATCCAACATAAACAGAACAGACAATTGAGGATACAAGCATCATGAAGTCACCCTAGGACACCCCCTCTGTTTTTCCTCTCTTTGCTCCTTTTCCTATCCCCCTTTAGTAGGAACATTTACCCTTTTTTTAATACAATAAATGGTTCTCAAATATAATATTGCTGCGTTTGCCCTTTATTTTTGTCTGAGAAAGCTATCAAAAGAATCCTCCACTTTTATAGTGAAGTGGGACATTAAATTGGTGTCAGAAGTGGGATTTCTCCTGATGAAAAATATTATATGTACTTTCAACGATTTAGTGTGTGGATTTTAGGGAGAAATTTACTTGGGCATTAAAAGAAAAAGAAAAAAAATGGTGTGGCCCTCCCTGAGATCTGGTGCCTGTAACTGACTCATAGTGTATTCTGTTAGAGCTTTTCGGATACCTTTAAACTTTTTACAGTGAGACCCTCTCTGAGACACATTCCACACCCCTTCTGTAACTATTTATGTACTTGCCTTTGTGCCTGACAGTTCTCTTGGGTGGTGCTTTTGGGGTCACTTGGAAACTTTATAGTGGAACCCCACTTGAGAAACATTTTGCCCCCCTTTTTCAGCATGTTAGGTCGATTCTGACAGTGTATTCTCTTGGGGAGTGCTTTGGGGGACTCAGAAACCTTACAGAGGAACCCTCCTGAAGATATGTTTAAGCCCCCTTATTGCAATGTGGTAATCTGCTTTTTGCAGTGTCAGGCTGCTTCTTGCAGCATTTCTCCCAGAGGGTGCAACAGTGCTACCCCCTCTGGGGTGTAGTGTGCTGTTAGGTGGAAACCTTTGTGTGTTCAGGGAGTGCTTAGTTCAGGCATTGAGGTAAAGTATGACCCTCCACCAAAAATCATCTGCCTGAAAAACTGATAAGCACTGGCAATGGACCACATTACCTAAGAAGAAAAGCAAGATGGGGACTGTCTGTTCCTCTGCTTGAGTTCTTAGAAACTTTCAGAGCTAGACCCTCTGGTCCTAGTTTGGAGTGGGCTTCAGAACACTGTCACAGTGCAAAGTGTAATAGATCTGTCCTTGTTTAGGGTAAATTTGGGAGAAAACCTCCAAATAGGGTCCCTCTGGGGAACAAACCCAAATGGCCTCTCCCCCCAAACTGGTCCAGGAAAAAACTTCCTCGGAGAAAAGTAGAAAAAACTATTTATTTTACAAAGTGCCCACAAGTGTCGTGGGGCGAAGCTGAGTGTGTCCCAATTTAGGAACACTCGAGAGAGACTCAGGAGATGGCAGTTGCTAGAAAACTCTCTAATTTTAATTTTATCTGACTCCAATTTTTATACATATGTACAGAGGTCAAGGGATTGGCTACACAGGTCGCCACCCCTTCGACCTGGATGGTGGACACCACCATCAATCATTTCTTCTCTCACAGGAGAAGTATGTAAACATTCTAAGAATAGACATTATTTACATTAAGGCTGCGCTGAAAGTTCTACAGAAAGACAAGAGACAGAAAAACTCAAGGCAACACACAAGCACAAAAATGAATAACATGAAACAACAAAACCTCTTGCTGCTCCGAAGAGAGATGGCAAAAGTGAGAGAAGTCCTTGCCAGGAGTTAGCTCAGCTCTCTCAGGCTCTTATCAGTCCCAGTCCCTTCAGCACTGGAAAGTGCTGTCTGGTGGCCCCGGAGGGCCGCAGACATGAGATCCCGGTGTCTCTCTGGGGTTTTCAGTCCAGAGCAGGTTTAAACAGTCCCCAAAAAAAGGGAAAAAAAACCCAACAACAAAACAGTCCAGGGAACTTTTCTGCCTCAGCTAGCTAAAGTACCTAAAAGCAAAAGTTCCCTGTGCGGCCACTGTCCGTACCTCCAATGAACACACTGAGTCTGGAGAAAAAATGCAGAGTGAATGCTGTTTTCTCAAAACAAACTGCGGGCTTCTTCTTTCCCTACTTCACTCTCAGAACCAGTCTTAAAGGCACAGAACTTAAAATACAGCACAAAAGAACAGACGATTGGGGATACAAGCATCATTAGTCACCCTAGGACATATCATGGCTTTGTGATTAAATGCAACATCTAAACCAAGTGAAAACAAAGCCATCATCTGTGTTGTACTAGGGGGCAGCGCTTGCTTTAGCTGTGCGACAGCGAGCAGCCCGGAGCCATCAGGAGACAGCCATAATTAAATCCCTACGAGCACAAGATCAGTACCTGCAAGCCCAAGTAGCAGACCAAGAGGGGCAGTTAGAAGAAGAAAGAAATCAGAACAGCTTTGCAAAAGGAGCTAGTCCGAGAGCCCAGTGCCGGCTGCTGCTGGGGTGTGCCTGGGTGACATCATAGGCAGAGCAGTCACTCTCACAGACCCCAAAAGTGAGCCAGTGGGCTCACAGAGCTGGTCTGATGGTGTGGTCCGGCTCCACCTGCTAATAAAAATGAAGTTTTTATTTAAAAATTATTAAGATCAGGCCCCTGAGATTACAGCCAAAGAGGTGCCTGTATTGGTTTGGCACAGCCTGGTTTTAGGTATCATGTGGCCACAAAGATCGCTTCTGTGAGAAGCTGCTGGAAGCTTCTCACCATGTCTGGCAGAGCCAATGGATGATGGCTCTGAAGATGGGCATGCTGCTGGCCAAAACTGAGACAATGAGAGAGGTTGGTAATGCCTCTGTGATGACATATTTAAGAAGAAAATCAAAACAAAGTCACGGGTTTTGCTTCTAGTCATAGAAGTGGAGGAGGTGAGAATATGTGAGGGAAACAACATGGTGACACCAAGGTCAGTGGTGAAGGAGGGAGAAGAGGTGCTCCAGGCGCCAGAGCCAAGATTCCTCTGCAGGCTGTGGGGATGACCATGGTGAAGCAGCTGTGCCCCTGCGGCCCATGGGGATCCACAGGGGATGCAGAGATCTACCCGCTGCCCATGGGGGAAGTGCCCACGCTGGAGCGGGAGGATGCCTGGAGGAGGCTGTGATCCAGTGGAAGACCTGGTGGAGAGAGAGGGCCTTTGCTTCCAAGCTAGAGCAGCCTGTCTTTGGAAGACTGCACCCCATGGGAAGAGGGCCATGTCGCAGCAGTTTTGGGAGGACTGTTTGCCCGTGGCAGGGACTCATGTTTGCAGCAGGTGCAGTATGGGTGCTGCTCGTGAAAGCGGACCCACGCTGGAGAAGTTCATAGAGAACTGTCTCCAGTGGGAAGGACCCCACAACCTCACAGGGGAAGGATTTGTCTCCCAGAGCAGCAGAAGAAAATCTTGCTGATGAACTCACCAAAACCCCCATGCCCTGTCTCCCTGTGCT
>VZDJ01000016.1:2472-17550 GCA_008694505.1 Cyanoderma ruficeps | reverse complement strand
CCCCCCCCAGAAACTCTACCTAAGTTTTTGATGTATTATGAGCTATGTAACTTAGTTGGAATGTATACTTTGTTAATTGGCTTGGAGATTGTATCCACCCCTTTTGAGCTAGCCCTGAAAAGACCCCCGAGCCCAGAAACTGCATCTCTCCTGGGGTTGTTGATCTAGGGTGACGGGGTCCCCTGTCCCCCAATAAACCCTGATTTATATAACCTCCGAGAGGTCACTCTTTCTTTCATCGCCACGAACCATAGCAGCAGAAGATTTGGAGGCCTGCAGAACCAAGAGCCCACCTCAGTTTTGTCGGAGTGTGCTGGAGCGTGCTGGGCAAGCCAGCCGGCCAGGCTGACCAGTGAGGCACGCACCCCGACAGTCCTTGATACCCTTGTAAAATTCTGACTCATTCCTGTTACTTCAGCTAAGCAGAAAAGCACTCTGGGAATAACTCAGCTGAAACAGAGGTAGAAAACAAGTTATATAACTGTAGAAAACAAGCTGTATAACCAGCACGTGTTCACATCATGGTTTATGGTGGTTGGTTGAATTCTGGTTTTTATGCTTCACAAGAATGCAACTGATAAAGGGCTAATTGCTTTAAAAGGTCTGTTTTTTGCAGTAAATGTATTCCTCTATGTACCTGCCTGGGGGGTCCATGTCATTTCGCATCATTACAGTTGGTGTCACTTATGGATACCAAATTATGGGCTACTCTGTATGGAGCACTTAAAGCAGCCAAAAAGGGGATCATCATGCAGACAGAGAGCACAAGGGCTGCATTTAAACAGCTGAAACATTCTTTGATATCGGCTCGAGCATTGGGATTGCCAGACTTAACTAAGCCTTTTGAAGGCTTTACATATGGGTGACTGAATGTTGCTCTGGGGGTACTGGTGCAGCATCTTGGAGACCAGTGAAGGGATGTGGTCTACTTTTCAAAACAGCTAGACAGTGTTAGCCAAGGGTGGCCTGGGTGTTTGAAAGCTCTGGCGGTTGCTGTCATCTTGATCCAAGAGGCCCAAAAATTCACCCTTAGGCATCACATAGTAGTGTATGTGCCCCACGCAGTGATAACAGTACTGGAACAAAAGGAGGGCCATTTCTTGTCCCGTAGAAGAATGTTTAAATATCAATCTGTGATGTTAGAACAGGATGATGTTACCCTCAAAACATCTGTTGTTAACCCTGCAATGTTTTTGTCATACATGTTTATCATTACAATTCAGGACAGTTCATGCGATGACATATAGAACTCCGATTTCTTCAGAGGGCATTATAGCAAAGTTTATTGAAAGACAGATTCTTTTTATACAGGGTTTGAGTACAATGAATAGGATTGGTCCTTTAGGCCACCACCTTTTTGTAAACATCTCTACCAGTAAACAAGTTGGGAAAATGCCAGGAGTCAGGAGGAGGCTATCTACAGGGATTGTTTTGAGTTCCTCCTCATGATTTCCCAGACCAGAATGAGAATGTTAGGTGCCCAGCTTTCTTGCAGGCTTCAAGCCGTTGCCTGGAGCCTAAAATCTATTTTCTGATCTTTGTCAGTTCCCACACATGTTAAATAACAACGTGTCTGTGAATCAAGTAAAATCCATAGAATCACGGACAAAGACCCTCTAGTTAAAGGCAGAAAATGATGTGTTTATTTTCGACATCAGGCAGCATGGGAGTCACCTCCTAGAGTCGTGCCCTCACATTACAAGGTTCTTTGTGCTCTATTTATTTCCCAAAGTCTTACATAGTTAAAATGCTTTTACATACGCATAACCCCAGAACCTCCCACTCCCCGTTTTGTATTCAAATGAGGTTAAAAGTCCTTCACATGTGTGCAATTCTTCTCTTGAATTGGGTTGGTGGTCTCAAATTGGGTCACTGATCTTGAAGGATGAAGTCAGAAAAGTCTTCATCACAATGACCTTTCTTCCTTCTTACTGCTGGCAGGCTTTCATGACCTTTTGGCACAATCCAATCCCTCCTGCTTTGAGATCAATTAGTATTGAGTCCAGGTGCAGGTCATGGTCCCATTGATTTCCATTTGTTATCATGATGGTCCATCTATCTAATTTCCTTCTATAAACATAACTAAAACAAGCACATAATAGCAAGCAATACATCATCTAGCTCTACCTTAAGCATCTAATAATCATTAATTTATCTTTTGTTTTTCCTAACCTGCATCCTAATCAATATAAATTGCTTCTAACCCTTGGCTAAAATCTTAACTCTTTAAAATCATGATTCATCTGAGCATGACTGTTAACAGACAATAGAAGAAGTTTATTTCAGCAGATCAGAGCTGAACGATGTGCCTCTAGAGAATCCAGATTGTGAACTGTATAATGATGGAAGCAGCTTCATGAGAACTGGTAAGCGAATGACAGGTTATGCAGTGACAACCACAGACAAGACCTTGCCACCAGATGTATCATCACAAAAAAGCTGAACTGATTGCATTGATGAGAGCTCTAGAACTGAGTGAGGGAAAGAAGGTGAACATATGGACTGACTCTAAATATGCCTATAGTGTTGTCCATGCCCATGGAGTCATCTGGAAGAAAAAAGGGTTACTAACTGCTCAGGGTAATGAAATCAAATGTGCTGAACAGATCCTCACACTCCTGTAGAGTATTTGGAAGCCTACAGAGCTAGCTAATATGCATTGAAGAGGTCATCAAAAAGGAAAAACAGCTCCCAAATTAGTAAAGCGCTTTGCTGATGAAACAGCAAAAGGGGTTGCAGGAAAAGGCATTCTTGCAGTGGTACCACAAAAAGGAACAGATCTGTCAGGGTTTACCCCAAAGTATGATCAGAGAGACCAAAAGTTAATTAAGTTCCTTAAGGCTGAAATCCCCTTCCCAGATGGGACTCGAACCCACAATCCACAGCTTAGCTTCTAATTCAAAGGTTCTAGGTTCGAGTCCCACCAGAGTCACCAAAAGGGGGAAAATTATGCATTAAGTTTTAGCTTTCATATTTTTTGGATTCTGTGCTGCCTAGGTGTGTAGCCATGAGCCTCATATTAAGTGTTAGTCAGCTCTCTTCACAGGGTAAGTAGACAAAACAAATCCTTTTCCAGCTTGAGACCATGGACAACTGTCGCGGGGCGAAGCTGGGTGTGTCTCAATCTAGGAATACGAGAGAAAGGCTCCGAAGACAGAAGTTGTAGAAGGCTGTCTAATTATCTTTATTTTGACTCCAAATATTTATAGATATGTACAGAGGTCAAGGGATTGGCTACATAGGTCACCACCCCTTCGACCTAAATGGTGGATACCACCGACAATCATGTCTTCTCTCACAGGAGAAGTATGTAAACATTCTAAGAATAGATTTTATTTACATTAGCTGCATGGGAAAGTTCTACAGAAAGAGAAGGAACAGTAAAACTCAGCCAACATCTCTCCCTTTTTACATTAATTAAAAGAAAAAAAAACCAAAAAAGAAAATGAACATTGTTCAGTCAGTTCATGAAGGGCCATCAGAGTGATCGCTCATGTCCTCGACTTCAGAGTCGTCACTCAGTGGTTCCCCCACTGGTTGACCTTCATTTTGATCACGGTCTCCTGCCTGTCCGTTGGCCGGATTCTGTCTCTGCGGTCTCAGGTCAGGACGGACACATTTCGCAGGTACCCAGCGTACTCCTGTATCTGTGGAGACACAAGCATACCCGCGCCCCGAGGCGATAAGGTCATAGGGACCTTCCCATTGTTTGGTGACTAGGTTTCGCACCCGGACCTTCGCTCGAGGCTGAGGCGTCTCGTCCGAAGCCTGCAATGAAAGGTGGTGATTCAAGAAAACAGGATTATTTGAGTTCTGCGGCACCGTGAGGTGATTGATCGTGTACAAAGCCTTTTGCAACCGACTATGTGGGGTTTCACCCTGCATTCCCCGCTTTTGTTTCTGAAGAACACGCTTGAGTGTACCATGAGCGCGTTCCACAATTGCCTGGCCTGTGGGAGAATGAGGGATCCCAAATTTATGAGAAACACCCCACAATTGCAGGAACTGCCGCACCTTCTGTGATGCATAAGCAGGACCATTGTCGGTCTTGATGGCAGAAGGTATGCCTAGAACAGCAAAGGCCTGCCTCCAGTGGGCAATGACATCTCGGGTCTTTTCTCCCGTATGAGCCGAAGCCCACATAGCAGAGGAGAACGTGTCCACCGTAACATGCACATACTTGAGCCGGCCGAACTCGGCAATCTGAGTGACATCTGTCTGCCAAAGTTCCAAGGCCTTAAGGCCCCTGGGATTTACCCCTGCCGGCAGCGGTGCAGCGACCGCGTGACAGTCATCACAGGACTCGACAATGTCACGGGCCTCAGTTGGCGTCAACTGAAACTGCTTCTGCAACGTATGCGCGTTCTGGTGGAAAAACCCATGTGATGCCTTGGCCTGCGCGAGTGTATCAGGCTGAGGCGCCACCCACGCTGGGTTGGCCAGCTTGTCAGCCCTCACGTTACCTTGCGCTGTGTCAGGCTGAGAGGCCACCCACGCTGAGTTGGCCAGCTCGTCAGCCCTCGCGTTACCTTCCGCTACAAATCCAGGCAAATTGGTGTGGCTTCGTACATGCAGAACATAATAGGGATGAACCCTGTCCCGAATTGCACACCACAAGGTCTCCAGTAAATGAAACAAGACAGGATTACTGACTTCCTTCAATACTGAATGACCCAACCGCTGGGCAATGTCGGCCACATAGGCGGAATCCGTGATCAAATTGAAGGGTTTCTGGGAAAATTCCTGAAAAGCCATAACGGCAGCCCTCAATTCAACCAACTGGGCTGACCCGTCTTGATGACCTTTCAGGACCTTCCACTCAGATCCATCCTTCCAAGTGACAATGGCCTTCCCTGTTTTCCCCGACCCGTCCGTGAAGACGGTGGGTCCTTGCACTGGTTCCTGGCTATTTTTGGGCCGCAAAGAAATTTGCACAGATTTTGCCACATGCAGCAGCCTGTGGCTGGGCAGATGATAAGTGATCTGCCCTGTAAAATTTTCCAGAGCACTTTGCAGTGACACACTGCTTGCAAGACTCCATTCGAATTCCTCCCGTGATGCCGGGAGCACAATCTGTGCAGGATCTGCACCCATCAGTTGCAAACACCGTTGTCGGCATTTGACTATCAAACGAGCAATGAGCTCGTACAGCGCTGTCGCTGTTTTCTGCGGCTGATGAGGCAAGAAAACCCATTCCAGGACATGCAAGGGGTCAGACCACTTGTCACTCCATTGGCCAATTATGGCTGTGGGATGTAAATCTGGAGTGGTGATGAACACAGTGACATCAATGGAGGGGTCAATGCGATGGACCTGTCGAGCTGAAACAGCTCGCTGAATCTCCTCAAGCACCTGACGTGCCTCCTGGGTCAATGTCCGAAGTGATTTCAAATCGGTGTCTCCCTTTAACAAATCAAACAAAGGAGACAATTGTGCTGTGGTTAGTCCCAGATACGGACGTAACCAATTGATGACACCTACCAATTTCTGGGCATCATTCAATGTGCGCACCGATTGCACAAATTGCACTTCTTGATGCTGAATTGTGCGTTCAAAAATTTTGAGACCCAGATACTTCCATGGTGGTTCCTGCTGAACCTTTTCCGGAGCCACTTGCAACCCATGAGAATGCAAAACATGGACCAGCTGAGGCTGAATCCTCTGCAACTCATCCTGGGTGGACGCAGCCGCCAGGATGTCATCCATGTAATGATAAATCTTGGCATTTGGAAATTGCTTGCGAACTCCAGACAAGGCCCGAGCCACAAACCACTGGCACAGGGCTGGGGAATTCCGCATTCCCTGAGGCAAAGTCCTCCATTGATATCGTTTTGCGGGCTCAGCATTGTTAATTGCTGGCACCGTGAAGGCAAATTTCGGTCTGTCATTGGGATGCAAAGGAATCGTAAAAAAACAATCCTTCAGATCCACAACGAGGACCGGCCATTCCGATGGAAGCATGGCAGGCGACGGCATACCAGCCTGCAGCGTCCCCATGCTTTCCATCACTGCATTCACCTTTCGGAGGTCCTGTAGAAGCCTCCATTTCCCAGATTTCTTTTTGATGCAGAACACAGGAGTGTTCCAGGGGCTGGCAGAAGGTTCCAAATGACCCTGGTCCAACTGTTCCTGCACCAAATCATGAAGGGCGGCTAATTTATCTTGAGGAAGGGGCCACTGGGGTTCCCAAATGGGTTTGTTCGTCAGCCACCTGATAGGAGGTGTCGGACAATCTGCGCCCTTCTGCGCAGTGGCCCCAATCAAAAATCCGTCCCCAATTGCACCCCCCACGCGGCCAGACAATCCCTCCCCCAAAGGTTCTCAGTGATGTCGAGGACATGGGGCCGAACTAGGGCTGTCTGACCGTCTGGGTTTGTAATTGCCACCTGCTTCCGACTCACGAAGGACTTCCTCTCTCCTCCCACACCTGAAACAGTCGATGTCACCGGGTCCAAAGGCCAATTTGGCGGCCAAGCAGCAAAGGACACAATCGAAACATCGGCAGCGGTGTCTAGGAGTCCATTGAGCTTGATTTTCGATGGCTTTCCACCAGGAACGGACAGGGTGCATATCCTTTTGGGACGGTTCTTGCCCAGAGCAACAGTCCAGAAGACCTGAGGTGGCCCAGTGGATCCGAAGCTGCCACCTCCTCTCTCCCGAGACTCTGCCCTGCGAACAGAGGACTTAAAAGGCACAAGTTGAGCAATTCTTGTTTTTTCTGGGATAGTAAGGGGGGGAGTGGATGTGGAAACCATGGCATAAATCCTTCCCGTGTAATCTGCATCCACGAGACCCAGATGCACAATGACACCCTGAGTGGTGGTACTAGACCTGCCCATAAGAAGGGCACTCATACCATCCCCCAGAGGGCCAAAGGCATCCAGAGGGACTTTATGCACTGCGTTGTCCTCTATGACAACTGTTTCAGCGGTGCAGATATCTAGGCCTGCCGACCCGCGGGTGCTGGCTGCGAGTTTGCCCAGCAAATCTCCATCGGCACCGGGGGTTGGGAACGCACTTGTGTCTGAGCGCGCTTTCCCTTCGCGCTGCGCTTCGCGTTTCCCGGCCCCGATAGAGGCTGGCCGTTTACATGGACTGTTGCTTTACAGTCCTCGGCCTTGTGATTTGGTCTTCCACACCGTCCACAGAGAAATGACGGAAAAGTTCCCTTTTTCCCTTTCTTCCCTTTCTTCTTGCTGGCCTGAACATTTGCCTGTATCTGCTTGCCACCCTGTTGCCCTTTCCAGGGCGGACGCACAGTGGCAACCATGGCAACCGTCTTTCCACTTGGGGTGCCCATTTTGATACAAGCATCAGCCATTTGAGTGAGTGTAGGATCACCCGGGAGGGCTTCAATGATCTTCCTACTCTCTGCATTGCAATTGCTCCTTGCCACGAACTTGAGAAATGCCTCTCTGACAGAAAGATCTGGCACCTGTCGCTCAACTGCCGATGTCAGCCTCTCTGCAAACTGCAAAAAAGATTCATCAGTCCCCTGTCTAATTGTGGCAAATGGCTGTTTTGGAGCTGACGCCTCTATCATCTGCACCAGAGCCGTCATGCCAAGCTTTTGGCATTGCTCCAGTAGCAACGGGTCATAATGGACCTGTCTGTTTACGTCAGCATATTCACCCAGACCCAGCAGCACATCAGGCCCGGCCCCATACCTAGGGTCATCTTGACGAGCCTGCAGATTCTGTGCTGCAGTCTGTTCAGCCAATTGAGTCCACTTAGACTCAAAGAGGTTATATTCAACAGTCTGAAAAAGAGTCTTGCCCAGGCACCGAATGTCATAGGGTATTAACACGTCTGTGTCTATCAACTTTAGAAACTGCATTGTCTCAGGAGATGCAAGACCATGTTTTGCAACCCTATCACGGAGATCAACCATTGCCTGCCAAGACAAATTAGCATGTTTTCTGCGACCAGCTTCGTGAATTACAGGAAAAGCTTTGAAACCGTCGCTCGGGACATCATCGTCCTTCGAATCCTGCTCGGACAGCACAGGAGCAGGAGCAAAGTCCTGTCTCGCCACAATTGCAGAGCCGGATGTTCCATCCCTGCCCTGCAGGGGGCGCCGTGCCGAGCTCCGGCCATTGACTGCTTCAGCCTTGGTCCGGACTGCATCCCAAAACCGCGTGCGGTCTCGGGGTCGGACTGTCACCTCACACGGAGGCAGTGTCCAGTGGCCAGCTGAGGGGGACCCGTCTGCCCGGGACCCTTTGCCACGGGTGAACAGCGGACCGTCCCCGTCCGCGCCGTCCCTCCCCTTAAAAACAAACACTGAGCGAGACTCCACTTCCTCCTTAGAAGCGGCTGAGCGGGCGGTCCCGCTCCGTCTCACTGCGGGGGGGGAACGAGCCTCCTCGGACAACGATCGGGGGGAGGCGGGGGGGGAGGCAGGGGGGGAACGGGAGGGGCTCACGGCTCGGAAGCCTCCCGAGCCCCGCCCTCGGCTCTGCCCTCTCGGCGGCTCGCCTGCTGTGGGCGGCGGCTCCGGGAGAGCCCCGAAGGAAGCTCCGCCCGGCCCCCGGACTCCGAGTGCGGGCACCTCCCTCCCCCATCGGGGGGAAGGCTTTTCAGCCGTTTTTGCGAAATGCGCAGAATCCCGCACGGAATGCAACTGCGCATGCTCAGAGCGGGAGAGCGAATCCCCCTCCCCTCGCTTCTCGGGCTCCGCTGCGTCCCGTTCCACTGGGTAAATGGTGAAAATACCACAATGAAGACAATCTGTTTTCACTGTTTTCCCCATGGAATCCAGTCGCGCGGCCGGAGGCACCAGTGCTGGGAAGGCGCACAGGGATGGAACAGGCGACACATGAATTTTGCGCCGCCGCTCCCCAGACACTGGGTCTGGGCGCGCCTGGTGATGACGCACATTTCCGGCGTTGCCGCCCGGACCTGGGTCCGGGCGGGCCGGCTGCGCCGGCCTCCCGGCACTCTCACGAGCCCCACGCGCCTTCTCCTCCCGCCCGCGGCGGGCTGACACCGGCGAGACCCCGCGCGAGGGTCTCTTGCCCACAAAATCCGTCCGTGAGGTTTTTCCACCCACGGGCAGATTGCCGTCACTGTCGCAACGGCGAAGGGGCGTGGCCACAGGTTCCGACCCCCTCTCGCCATCGCTGGGGGGGCCGTCCGACTCCCCCTCCTCCCCGAGCTGCTCCAGAGAGGAGCTGGGGGGCCCATCCGCCTCTCCCTCCTCCCCGAACTCGAGAGAGGAGCTGGGGAGGAGGTCACTCTTTCCCTCCTCCCCGCGCTTCTCGGAAGAGGAGAGGAGAATCGGGCTTCCTGGGCATGGAGCCTCGGAAGCGGATTGCCAGCCCCGTAAAAGCTCATCAATCCGCTTCCAAATACAAACCAACTTCGAATAATGCCCCTCGGTCTCTCTGACACAGGCCTGAAGCAAAGCGATTCCAACATTCTCCCATTCTGCCAGAGAAAAAATGACATCCTCACGACAGAGGAATCCACGAACCCTAGCAAAATAAAACAACAGCCGGAATTCCTCTGCAGAAACAGGGGATTTCTCATTCTCCAGGACCCAAAACCATTGGTCCAGTACCACAGTGCTCTCTGTGGTGGGCAAAGAAGGCATTTCTTACCCTTTCCTTCAGAAGCACAGCAGTGAGAAAGTCCCACACGTCAGAGGCTCAGCAGATGTGACCCAGGCTGCGGTCCGAACACGTTCGGGGGGTCACCAGATGTCGCGGGGCGAAGCTGGGTGTATCTCAATCTAGGAACATGAGAGAAAGGCTCCGAAGACAGAAGTTGTAGAAGGCTGTCTAATTATCTTTATTTTGACTCCAAATATTTATAGATATGTACAGAGGTCAAGGGATTGGCTACATAGGTCACCACCCCTTCGACCTAGATGGTGGATACCACCGTCAATCATGTCTTCTCTCACAGGAGAAGTATGTAAACATTCTAAGAATACACATTGTTATCAGAAGGCTACGTGAGAAAACTTCTGCACAGGCAGAAAACAGGGCAACAGACAACCATTACAAGTTTCAGGCCCAAAAAAGCATAAACAATGGAGGGCTGACGGGAGAGAACAAGGAGGATGGAACTTCATAACCTGAAGCTATAAATGGACAATTAACCCCAATATGCAAATGAACCAAAACTTATAAAAGTGTGAGACCTCATGACCGGCCATCCATTTTGTGACCATTTTGGGTCCATCTTGGGTGTAGCCCTAGTCAGTCTCTTGTGCTGCCCAAGGTATATCCTTTAAGGCCTTTTAATAAATACTTTATTCTCTTAGCTCTGTCTAGTCTCTGTTCCAGGTCAGCCTTCTCAAGGCATCATCAGGTCTAAACCTCCAGTGATGCAGCTTTGAACTATTCCCACACATCCTATTGCTGGATACCAGGGAAAAGATCAGCACCTCCCTCTCCAATTCCCCTCCTCAGGAAGCTGTAGAGAACAATGAGGTCTCCCCCCAGCCTCCTTTTTCCCTAAACTAGAGAAACGCAGTGTCTTTAGCTGCTCCTCAAAGACATGCCTTCCACCAGCTTTGTTGCCCTCCTCTGGAAGCATCTGAGTACCCTAACATCCTTCTTAAGTTGCAGGGCCCAGAACTGCACACAATACTCAAGATGAGGCCACATCAACATTAAATACAGAACGATAATCACCTCTTCTGACCAACTGATAATGCTGTTTTTAATGCACCCCAGGATGCAGTTTGCCCTTTTGGCTGCTAGGCCTCACTGCTGACTCCTATTAAGTCTCTTGTCAACCAGCAACTCGAGAGTCCTTTCTGCAGGGCTGGTCTCCAGCCACTCCTCTACCAATTAATGCTTGTGTCCAGGGTTATTCTGTCCCAGGTGCAGAATCTGGTATTTGTTCTTGTTAAATATCATGCCATTGGTGGTTGCTCACTACTCTAGTCTATCCAGATTCCTCTGGGAGGCCTCGTTCCTCAAGAGTCAACCGCAGTTCCCAGTTAAGTATCATCAGCAAACTTGCTAATGGTGCATCTAGCTCCTGCATCCAGATCATTGATAAAGATATTGACCAGAACTGGCTCTAGAACTGAGTCCTGAGGAACATTGCCAGTCAGATGTAGCCCCATTGACTACAACCCTTTGATCCCTCCCCTTCAGCTAGTTTTCGTCCAGTGCACTGTAAACCTGCTCATCCCACAGTTGGACAACTTGTCCAGAAGGATGCTGTGAGGGACAGTAACAAAAGTCTTACTAAAGTCTTCAATAGCAGATTGCCAGGGGATACTGCTAAGTAGTACCCTGAATAGCTTGAAGTTTGCTCTCTTGAAATCCAGGGTAGCAACTCTGCTGACATTTTTTCTCATTTCACTAAACATTTTAAATTCAACAATTTTGTGATTATTGTGGCCAAGACAGCCACCTGCCATTATATCTGCCACAAATCATTCTCTATTCACAAATAGCAACTCTAGGAGGGCATCTTTCCTAGTTGTCTCACTGAATACTTGTTGGGCAATTGAAGAGAGGGAGTCTCCATGGTTTGCATCAATGAAGCCTTTTATTGATTCCAAAAGCTCAGTATTTATACGTTTTCAGCTATAGCAAAGAATAGCACTAATCACAACATTTGTTTCCTAGTAACATTGCTTGATCATAGGCTTGTACAGACCCACATAGGCATGTACAGTCTTCCATAGTTTCGCACACCCAAGCACACTGTTATCTCTTCCTGGTTCAGGGTCCTGCCTCAACTTGCCAGGGCTTGTGGCCCACTAAATCTAGCACATCTACTTCTGTAATGAGTTCAGCAATACTTTGAGTCCTGCATCCTAGCTGTATTCCCACATCTCCCCCTTTCTTTTCCACCAGTAAAATCTTCTTTGTGGACTTATCAATCAATCTCTGCACACATTGTAAAACACATGGTAAACAAATCATCATAAGCAACAGTATGGCTAAAACATAAATTCCTGTTTTAACTAAATGCTTAAGCTAGCCAGTAAGCTCCCATTTCTCAAGTATGTGTCCAAGCAAATTACTATCATCTACAACCTTTAATTTGGTAACAGTCTTTCGAAGGACCTGTATGCTAGCGTGAATAGATTGAGAGTGGTCAGACAGGTTCATGCAACACAAGCCTTCAAAATCTTCACATCCATGCCCATGTGCCAAAAGCAAAACATCAATTGCAGCCCTATTCTGCAGTGTAGCATGTCTCATGCTCTCTACATCTGTTAATAAGCCTGTTAAAGCAGAGCTAGCAGCATTAGTTTGTTTTGCAAGCCATCAACCGAGGTTATTCAAAGTTTTTAATGCCTGTGCTGTGCCAATAGGTGGAATGATTAAGGCAAACACTTGGGGTCCTATATTCCAAGATTCGATATTATAATCGCAATCTGGGCTATACGTGTGTGTGCTGCACTTTGCTCAAACCAATCTGTGTAAAGATGTGTTCTTGCAAGGAGTGAAACATGGTAAGTCACCCAAAAGTGCAAGGACCTCCTACAGCCTTTCCTGGTATTCCTTTCCATGCTCTATTTCCACATATTAAAATATATATTGTGGGTAATCTGCCAGCATATATTCCTGGAATAATTTATCATGGTAAGGTATTATTGCACCAGGCAGAAGCATTAGCATAAATACCTGTGCCCGAAACATGAATCCCATCTCTTTGTTTAGTAAAAGGCCTATTAGTATGATTTAAGAAGAAGCACACAAAGGACTGTGTGGATACAAAAATATCCAGTTCTTGAGGCTATAGGGGGAGAGCTGGAAACTTGTTAATTAGATCCATCCTATGACCACTGCTGTTGGCAAAGTACCATCCTTCTGGCTGACCTTGTTTTTTATGATTATCTGTATTGTACCACCACACTGGCTCAAGCCAAACTGGGGCGATACAATCTCTTTGGATTGTTATATTAAATAAAACATCCCACTCACTCTTCCCTAAAGGCATGGCTACTAAACAAGTTCTAAAAAGATCACTGGGGGATCTTTAGCATGGGAGTTTTCTTGGGCTTTCAGGACCTTAAAAATCACCTGCCAGGAGGGGAGCATTTCGGCAACCATTTTTTTTCTCCTTTGTTGCACAATCCCATCGTTTAACTCCCACCTTGTCCCACAAATCTGTTGTAACGATTGTGCACTCAGTAATTCCCAGCAGCTTAACTGCTGTCTATCTCAATAGAAATTTTAAGTCGTGTGAAGGCAAGGATATGCCATGCTGTTGTAAAAGCTTTGTCATAAGTTCAAAAACGTCTCTTTCTTGGGCAGACATGCCCTGACCCATCATCCCCTGTGGCTCACCTCTGTTCCAGACGGATGTCATTGTGGCTGGCTGGCTTCTTCCTTCCTCTTGGGGCACTTACTTCTGCAGGGCTCGCTGACAGCCACTTCAGCTAGGTGGTCATTGCTCTCCTCACACAAGAGCAGCAATTGTCGGGAGACTGAAGAGACGAGGTCTCCATGGTTTGCATCAATGAAGCCATTTATTGAATCCAAAAGCTGAATATTTATACATTTTCAGCTATAGCAAAGAATAGCACTAATCACATTTACATTTCCTAGTAACATTGCTTAATCATGCTTGTACAGACCCACATAGGCATGTACAGTCTTCCATAGTTTCGCACACCCAAGCACACTGTTATCACTTCCTGGTTCAGGGTCCTGCCTCGACTTGCCAGGGCTTGTGGCCCACTAAATCTAGCACATCTACTTCTGTAATGAGTTCAGCAGTACTTTGAGTCCTGCTTCCTAGCTGTATTCCCACAAATACTTGTGACAGGAACTTATTTTCAACATACTTCAGCAATTTCCCAGACTTGCTTGTCACAGAAGAATGGTGTTCTCAATTGATGACTGGGAAGTTGAAATCTCCCAGAAGGACAAGGGCTAACAATCCAGAGATTTCTCCTAATTGCCTAAAGACTAACTCATCAGTACTAACATCCTGGCTGGGCGATCATGGTAGACACCCACCAGTGACAGATGCTTTGTTTTCCATCCCCCTAATGCTCACCCAAAGGCTCTCCACCTCATCTTCCCTATGTTTAAGGGCTATACAATCAAACCTCTCTCTTACTGTGCTCATTGTCATGGGTTGACGCTGGGCAAATGCCAGTGCACCCATGAGTGTATAGTTTTTTAATAAACTACTGTGAGATGTGGTCAAGAACAGAGCAGAGCAGGCTTATCACTTGAAATAGGAAGAAAACATTTATTAACTTACATAACAATAACAATAGATAACAATAGACAATAGACACAGAAAGAAAACTCCATTACCCAAAGGCAGAATAAGAAACCTCTCAGAACACTTTTCCTCCTCCTCCCAATTTCCATCCTTTACAATGCTCAACAGTTGACTCCAGCACGTACCCTTATATCTACTTGCTTAAACTTTCCATGACCCTGGGTTCCCAATTCAAGCTATTATTTTCAAAAAACAATCTTCAGTCCATCCAGAGAGAGAGAGGAGTCTCTTTTGCAACCACAGACCTCCCCCCCCCACAGGAAAACACAGGTCCATTCTCTCGTGCTCCTATGTCACCCATGGCACCACTCAGAAAATTCTACCATGGTGACCCTCTCCCTCCCTGTCACAGTGCTCTCACCACCGTACAGGGACTAAGACTAGATAGGGCTCCTTTAAGGACGTTTGGCCCAGTACCAAAAACCAGCCATCTCTTCCATTGGGACTAGCAGTCCCCCCCAAATTCACCCCTGGGGCGGAGGGCTCCAAAAACAGGCCATAGAGTCTTTGGTTTGAACCAAAAAGCATCCACCCAATACAGCCTCATTTATATTTAGGAGAGTCAGGGTCTGTCTATGGCTAAATTACGCAAGGAAAGTCCAGCACAAAGCCACTCCTCTTCATCTCTCGCGATCGAGTGGGTTCCTCTCATCTTCCTTTATCATCCTGGTCCCAGGCTGTTCTCTTTCTTTTGAAACCACCAGCCATGAGGAACAGTGTATGGGACAGTTCTTCTCTGCCTTAGAAAGAGTTAAAAGCTTCTATCTCCCGGCGAGGTCACAGGCTCAGGCAGGCATGGCAACTCCCACATGGCTCGCAACTCAGCTCGGCACCTGCTCCCTGGGGGAAAGAGAGACGGGC
>VZDJ01000015.1:3289431-3421423 GCA_008694505.1 Cyanoderma ruficeps | reverse complement strand
GAGTCCGCGGGGGACGCGGCTTCCCTGTAACAAAAGCGGGGGCGGCGCCGGGCGAGCTAACAGGCTGGGAACGCCGCCACAGTGCCGGGGGAGCGGGGAAAGGAACGGGGCGGGCGCTCCGCGGAGCCTCGGTGGGATCCGGCCGCCGGGCAGGTGGAGGGGACCGAGCCCAGGCGGGGCAGTGCGGGAGCGGCTCTCCCGGCCCGCAGCCCCGGCGGGAGGATGGTCCAAGGACGGGGCACTGGGCCGCCGCTTCGTGCAGGGTCTGGCCGGAGCCATCCGAGTGGGACATCTCCAGCGATCTGCTCGTGGCTGCCGAATCTGGCACCCAAACGTGCGGGGCTGCCAGCCAAGCCCCGAGGGTGGGAATGGCAAGCAAAGGCTGCTGCCAGAAGTGCCCCCTTTGCTGGAGCCGGGGACGCTGTCGTTGCCCGGGGTGCTGTCATTGCCCAGGCAGCTGAATGGGGGCACAAGCTATGGTGCCTTAGGCAGGGATCCAGCGGCTTTGGGCACCTTCCAGGGAGAAGAGAATGAGCTGGTGTGCTGCAGTGAGGCCGGGGCAGCGTGCAGTCTGTTAGGGATCCCACCCGCTAAGGACTGTTCCAGGGCTTGCACATTTCCCATGTGTGACCTGCCCTCGGCCTTGGGAAAGATTATAGTTCCCAGGACAATGGAGGACCAGTGATGTTGAGATCTTCTTTCTAACGACTTCCTTCAATGGATAGATACAGAGCCTATATTTCATTCGGCTGTGTTTGTGTCACTTAGCAGGGTAAAGGGAACCAGAATCCCAGACCGTCTCCACAGAGACGTTGCTTGATGTGGTGCATCAACAAGAGAGCTGCCTTTGACCCCTTTCTCCTCATAGCCCTTGGTGGAATAGATAACAAGAAAGCTTGCAGAAGGAAAGGTGAATAGGGGATTCTCACTTCAGTGGTGGTCTCCTGAAAGCCAAAAACACTGGAGCTTAGATTGAGTTTGAGGTAACACCATCCTCTTCTGAGTGGAGATTCAGAGAACCAGAACTGGTTCTTGGAGAGTTCCCACTGCTTTTAGCAGCAAGTGCAGACTCCAGATGGCTTCAACACAGTTTTACTTACAAGCATGTTCAGTGTTTAGAAAAGCAACAGCACTTCAGCCAAAGTTCCTATAAATTAGACACTCCCATTTTTTGTGAGAGACAAGAAGACTCTCTTAATATGAACATTTATCCTGTGTGTTTCATAACAACATTTCAGAATTAGATGTCAACCATGGGCAAATCCCAGTACAAGGAGAGCTCTGGACCAGCAGTTCCCTTGCAGGATAAGGCCTTCCTGCACTTGTAGAGCACCCCTTGTATATCTGTATATGTATATTCACACACATATTTCCAAAGAAGGTTCTTCTCTTAATGTTTTTGAGTAGGAGCACCTACATTTAATGAAGAGAAGCCATCATTCTCCCATGACATCCCTTGAATGACACAACAAACAGCATTAATGGTGAGCAAACAGTTTTTACAGGAGAGAATGGTATCTTTTCAATACATTTACTTCCAAGAGGATACCATCTTTTTCTTTGAATCCTGAGCAATAGCATTTCCTATGGCTCTGTTTCCCCATGCACTTGGAAGAGATGGCTTTTCCCCTGTGTTTACCACACTATCGAGCTGTATTGGTTGGTGACCAAGACACATTCGCGTTGTTCAGGGCCACCAGCAGGCTCGTGGCAGCCTTCCGCAACTCTTCCTCCTTCACTGTCTTCCCAACAGACATCAACAACTTCATTGTCTGCAGTGAAGTCTGCACCTGGCTGTCCAGTATCCTCAGGAGGAGATCCTCGATGTCACTGTTGGGCAGCTGTCCTTGCTGCTGGCCACTGGCTGACACCTCTGTGGCTTGTGGACCAGAAGGATTTGGTTGTGTGCTCACAGGTAAGGAGCTGGGGATCACAGCTGCCTCTGTGCCAGGTCTGGAGCCGGACGTGGGAGACACGGCGGGGAGTGGTTGTGGACCGAAGCTGCTGGATGACATGGCATTACTGCTCGTGATGATGTTGGTGCCTGCTTTGCTGTGCTGTTTGGCTCTGCTGCGTCCTGGGCACGTGGTCCTCTGTGGAGAAAACATTCCTCTGGAGAGCCTTAGGAGGAGGCACCCACACACAGCTGTGTTCTGTGGGTTTAGGGTTGTACATTGTACAATCCCATATTTCCTGTTTCTTACTAAGATCAGCCCAGGAACGCAAAATAAACCTCCATATCCTTTCCTGGTGAAGTCTCCCCACAAATCTCTCTTGGGACTCACAGCCCTCTTTACTCTCTTCTTCTAGCCTACATGAATTCCCCTTTTTTCTGGAGAAACCTAGATTGTCTCAGCTTGGTTGGGAATGAGAGCTGGAGAAGAGGGCTGAGGTGGTCCTCCAAGGTTCATTTTCTTAAAGAATGCCTTCTGCAAAGTCTCCTTTTCAGCAAGCAGCTGCAGGTGCCATCTGTGTTAGCTAATCAGCTTGGTGTGAGTGCCCCTGGAAAGAGGGCTGCCCATGGCGCTCTCCTGTCTTCCCTGTCTTTTAGCTGTTTTCCCACTTACTCATATTCAGGGCTCTCTCTTTTGCCTATTAATTGCCCAGAGCACACCATAGTCTTCAGGAAATAGCTGAATAACTCACCTTAAGGAAATACTTTTTCATAATACAGCGATAAAGAGAAAAGGTGCAGAAGTTGTGGAAGAAAGGATTTTCTGGCAGTTCGGAGCATATGGGCCCTAGAAAGAGGCAAATAAAGATACAGACCCAGTGACAGACCCCAGTGCTGGCATCCCCCTTAGCAACAACCTCCCTGTGGAGTGACATTCCTCCATAAAAACCCCTGTGTCATTTAGGAACCTTTTGTGGAACTCCACTGCTTCTTGGTCATCTTCATGACCCAAGAGGCGTCCTAGGGACACATGTGGATCCAATCAATTGTGAGAGAGGATGCCCATGAGCACATGCCTCCTCCTCACTGCAGGATTGCTACCCACATCTCTTCCCCCTCCTGCTCCTCCCCAGATCCTGAGTGTTTCCTCCCCCAGTGATCAGGGCCATGAAGGACTCCTGTCCAACTGCCCGCCCTTGTGAATCACGGTTGACTTTACCTGGAGGGATGACTCCATGGTTTTCATACTCATCCAGTCTCTGGACCAGTGAGTTCTTGCAGCCGTACAGCTCACGAAGGTGGCAGGCAGTGCTGGCTTGGATGGTGTTTCGCAGGAACTTGAAGAACTGGTGGTATTCCTGGTCAGAGAGTGGTGTTCCTGGCTGCTGTGCCTTCGTGCCCCGAAGGGTGGCTATGCACCCCCAGCCCAAGAGCACTGGTGGAAAACAGAGTGCAGGGAGTCAGAGGGAGAAAGAAAGGCTAACCACGGCATGTTTGGAAGAGCTGGAGGGCTGAATCCAGATCTCTGTTGCCTTTTCTGGGTGCAGGATCCAGCACATGGAAAATGCATTAACAAGCTAGAGATGGAAGGTCTAGACCTGTGGAAAACTTGCTTTGCCCATGCTGAAAAGAGTGCCAGTAGGTGTCTGAGGGACCTTCACCAAAGCTCTGGAGATTCAAATCTTGAACTGGGAGAAATGTATTGGAAGCCATGACTGAAATTGAGAATATTGCTCTGTTGTCGGGGCTGGAGCAAGTAAACTGTTTACTTCCAAGATTTTTAGCCTCTGCAAACTCTATTCCTCTGGCTAAATGCGTGTTTAACCAAGTTCATCTCTCAGACCTCTTTCTCCTGCCCCCCCTGTTGCTTTACTGGGCCAATTCTCTCTCCCCTCTTAGCTTTGTGGGTTAACTCCAGACCTGTGCCTTAGTGCTCGTGTCTGGTTTAATGCACCCTGCTGTCCCTGTCATGGCATCTCCTGTCTCCACTTCTGCTCCAGCATATGCCACTGCATCCAGCTCTGACTCCTGCCTGGCTCTTTGGTCACTCTCTGTCCCTCCTTGATGAATAAAATACCAACTCCAGTGGTGAAAATTGCCAAAATTATAAGCCCTGGGATCTTTGCACCTGAGGCACTGGAGGGTGCTTCATCCCTTCCTTTTGCCTCCAAACTGCCCAAGCTGAGGAGCGATGGGGAGGGTGCAGAGCAGTGGGGGCAGCTGCCCTTCCTCACAACTGGGTTTGGAGGAGAGACATTTCCTACTCACCAGACAAAGCCAGATAAGACCACAAAGCCATCATGGCACTGGGACTGGTGCCTGTGACAGTTGGGGCCCACTTGCACTGCTGGATGTGTCACCTCTGCTGCTTTGCCACTGATGTCACAGACACCTGTGTTCCAAACACTCCATCCTCCACTGCTCCTGCTTCCTCCCTGCTGCCCCCCATGCTGCTGCCCCCTCCTCCAGGCAGTGTTTGTGTATAAACCGGTGTGTGTGACTCTTTCTGCTCACTGCCAGCCCTGTAAAATCCATCAGGAAAGAGGCAGTCAAATGGCCATTTTTCTGGAGCACGGGACAGGAAATTCTGCCTTTGGGCTGTTCCTGTTGATAATGTGTGAGCAGATCAAAATCTTGTCTCCTGCCCAGATCTGTGTGTGCTTGGCTGATCCATTAAGACTGGGTCCACAAAGCACTAAACAGGGCTCCAGACCATGGCAGAAAACACTAGGAAGAAAGGTGATAGAGAGAAAATGGTTTGAGGAATTGATACTTTTCTTACACAAAATTCATCAGGAGACATTTCTGGTCTGGAAGTGCAGCAGGAAGAATATCCAGACACATGTGAGAAGGCAGAAAGCTGTTCAGGCAGCTCTCTGGACTTGTGGTTGACCTGCGTTTGCTACCTGAGCTGGCCCTGGTTATTGGACCTGAACAGTGGTGTCACAGTGTCCATGGCAGGACAGACAGTGACCCTGACTCATGTTTCTGGGAATCATTTTTCCTATGGTCTAGGTTACTTTCAGCTCCTACATACTTATCCTCCTATAATCTCACCCTACAGCACTGCTACTGTGATAGGTATTTGTTATGTCTGTTTTCCTTCCTCTGATCAGGAGCTGTAGTCCCCAGCTAGGCTTTCACCTTTTGGATAAATGAAGAGAAGCAGGTCTTTGACCAGAAGCAGCCCAACACTGAGCCAGTAGAGAGACTGCTCACAAGGTGAGAAATTGCATGGAGCATGTCTGGGAAGGGAAGAGCTGAATGCTGAAAATTTGGGGTGTACCATGGTGCACACTCCACACTCACCCTGCTTCTTCTGCTCCCTTGGTAAATAGATTCTGCTTCCAGGAAGATCTGAGTATGGCAAAGATGAAACACATTCCTGGGGTATTTCATACCCTTTCAAAAAGACCCTGTCCAAAATAAAATCAATCTTGTGTATTTTTCAGCAAAGAATATACTCATAATGTTAAAGACATAAACCAAAGTGTGGCTTTTTCTTCTTTTTGTGCTGACAATATTTGACAATATTTGGGTCAGGTTGCTGCCTTGAGGTGCTTTTGAGTACCTTTGTTTGTACTGCAAATGTTTTTCAGCCCTGAATGTTGTAAACAAAACTTTGGGGATTGGTATAACCAGTGTAGTGGTGTCTTCCAAAATCTGCAGATTGGCTGAAACAAAGCCTGAGGGATTTAATCTGCTGCATCACCTCCTATTCCATGTTACAGGATGATGTTCAGTCTGTAAGCAGTGCTGTCCAGCTCATCCTACCTCACAGTCTAGCATGAATTTCCAAGGTGTGTCTCCAAATGAGTATAACCCGTGAAAAACCAGGACCCTCCAAATGTTTCAGTCTGAAGGTTAATAAAACAGTTTATCATTCCACTCAGTTGTCTATCTGTTCTGTAGATGAAATCTAGATACAATTAACTGCAGAGCGTTCTTTTTAAGGAAAAAGGCTATGATTAGAAGGAAGAAAGGAAATAAATAGTCTGCTGGGTAGGGGTGGATGTTTCTGTGGTGTTGGCTGATTTCTTCCATGATCAAGCATGGGAACATTGGCTGAAGAGCAGTGACTCACAGGCAGCAGGAGGAGAAGCAGCTGCAGTGGGAATTATTAAGGAAGGCAGTCATGATGCTCCTCTAACCTTGCTAGACATGGGAACTTCGAAGGCAAGCAAGTGACGTGTCTTGCCCTTTAGGCTGTAACTTTGACAGAGTATCCCCATTACAGTCTGTGCTGCAGTGGCTTCCCATCCTTGAGTCGCATTCCCTTCCAACTCACCTCAGTCTCCATCCCCTCACTGTGCCCTGAGAAGATATCGAGGGGCTGTCTCTTCTGCTGTCAGCTCATGGTGGCTGACATGCAGCAGGTCTTGGTGCTCTGCCTGTCTGGAATTCCCCTTCAGAGAAGCAGGGAGTTATTCATTGGTAGTTCCTCTGTTCACTCCAGCAGGTGACAGGACCAGGGGTGACACGCAGCAGGGCTGCCTTCATCAGGAAAGTTCAATGAGTGCTGAACTCCATCTATTCCCCTCCAGAAAGCTCACAGGAGATTCCCTCCAGGAGGCCGATCGAAGACAGGACCACAAGCAGGAGCTGGAAATAGAAAGTGAGATGGAGACATGTTTCCCAAAGAGACGGGGGAAATGGTACCTCCTTATGGGAGGGAAGTCTGGGAATGCAAGGACAGTGGTAAAGCCCGCATCAGCAAGGCTGTCCTTGCTGGGGACGAGTCAGACCTGCCCAAGTGTGGGGACGGTGCCATTTGGATTTGGCAGGTGGAGGACAAAACCTACAAGTGTCCCGAGTGTGGGAAGAGCTTCAGCCGGAGTTCATATCTGAGCCAGCACCAGAGAATCCACCTGACAGAGAAACCCTTCAACTGCTGTGAATGTGGGAAGAGTTTCACTCGCAATTCAGACTTGATCAAACACCAGCGGATCCACACGGGAGAGAAGCCCTACCAGTGCAGCGAGTGCGAGAAGACCTTCAGCCAGAGGTCTAATGTGATCAGGCACCAGCGCACTCACACGGGAGAGAGACACTATCTGTGCAACAAATGTGGGAAGAGCTTCAGCCAGAACTCACATCTCATTGTCCACCAGCGAAGCCACAAGGGTGAGAAACCCTTTAATTGCCTGCAATGTGAGAAAAGCTTCAGTGACCGCTCCTCCCTGATCATACATCAGAGGGTCCACACCAGAGAGAAGCCCCACAGGTGCCAGGAGTGTGGGAAGTGTTTCCGGGACAGCTCAGCCATCATTAGGCATCAGAGGATTCACACGGGAGAGAAACCCTACGAGTGCACCGAGTGTGGGAAGACCTTCCGGCAGAGCTCCTCGCTGGTGACCCACATGCGAACACACACGGGTGAGAGGCCCTACAAGTGCCCCGTGTGCGGGAAGGGCTTCAGCCAGAGCTCGGCGCTCACCACTCACCGCCAGATCCACGGGGGAAAGGCCTTGCCCATGTGCCACGGCAGCCTCCTGCCCAGCCCCTTCCAGTGCATTGAGTGTGGCCGAAGGTGCCGCGACCACTCCACTCTGGCCAAGCATCAGAGCCTGGACACCAAGGAGCAGCCCTACATCTGCGTGGAGTGCGGGGATGGCTTCTGCCGGAGCTCAGCTCTCAATGTGCACCTGAGGATCCACCGTGGCGAGAGACCCTGCAAGTGTGAGGAGTGTGGGAAAATGTTCTGGCACCGCTCGGCCCTCGGTGCCCACCTGAGGATCCACGCGGGAACCAAGCCCTACAAATGTGTCGAGTGTGGGAAAACCTTCCAGAGAAACTCAACACTTAAACTGCATTTGAAAATTCACATCACCAAGAAACCTTATAAATGTCTGCTGGGTAGAAGAATCCTCACCTCCTGCTCACTCCTGCCATAAGCCTGGAATGGATGTTCAGAGCAGGAATATATATAAAGTAGTTTTTGGGGGTACCTGAATGCATGGTGAGAACCACAGTGGGAAGAGACTGACTAGAGACATGGTATATCTGGTGTTAGGGCTGGGTGCTTAACCCCAAAGACACAAAAACCTTCAGGAGATCTGGAAGCTGAGTTAGTCCCAAGAGTCAAGTGCTGGGGGTTTAGGAAGAGTGCCAAGAGCCTGAGGAATGAGCACCACTTCAGGGTAAGTGGGGACTGTGAATATATGCTAGAATAATAACTGGGAGAATTGGGCTTGTAAAATACAGCTAAGGTGAAGATCAAAATAAAGTATTCCAGATTGGTTCTGACTCAAAACTTTGGCTTGTTAGACACTGTAGCTGTGTTAGGAACTCTTCTTTCTACTCCCTTCCCTTATTTTTCATGAACATACTAAGTTTACACTGTGTTTGACAAGGCATTTACAAATCTTTTCAGCGTGACACTTTGGAGCTGAACTTCAATCTGTTTGTCTTTTCTTTCTATTTTCCAAATCTTACATGGGACAAAGAATTCCTACCTCATGATAGCTAGGTAACACAAAACTCTAATGGCTGTTCCCAGAAAACCTGGATGCAGATGCGCTCCCAGTTGAAAGGCAGTCTGTAGGTTCTCCCAGATTTGTTGTTGCTGGTTTGAAACTCCTTCCAGCTTGGGACATCAACAAAACATGGACAAAAATGTGGCCTTATATTATATAACCCAAAAAGAAAGGATTTGCCCCAAGATGTCCCAGTCTGAACCAGTACATGGTGAGTTCTCACTGCTGGTCCAGAGACTGATAGGAATTGTCTTGTTCTTTTTATGCCACTGTTCTCTAGGTCGCTGTTGTTTCCAAATTATTAACATATACAGTTCGGCATTTAAGGACTGTGTATTACATAAGCCTCTTCTATACTGCAATGTTTTATTACACACTGTGTGTTTCCATCCTCAATAAAAGTTGGTGGGGTTTTTTTTCCTCTCTGTAATCCAATTTTCTGTCCCTGCGTGTGATGGCAGGGAATTGAGAAAGAGCGCCGAGCGGCGCGCCGGGTTTGAGAGCTGGGGAAGCGGCAGTCTGTGCGGGGAGGGCGCGGGGCGGCCCTTCCGCCGCGTCACGGGAAGGGGTGGGGGCGGCCCCGGCGCCCGGTTCGAAGCGGGGCGGGATGGAGAGTAGCGGGATGGAGAGCGGGGTGCTGGCGGGCCCTGCGCCGGGCCGGTTCCCGTTCCCCTACACTCCGTACCGCATCCAGGAGCAGTTCATGGAGGCGCTGTACGGCGCGCTGGAGGCCGGCCGGGTTGGCATCTTCGAGAGCCCCACGGGCACGGTGAGGCGGCGGGGCAGAGCCGCGGCTGTGGCCGAGCGGGGCCGCGGGGGTGGCGGCAGCGCTCCTCACCTTGTTGGCTCTCCATGACAGGGAAAATCGCTGAGCCTCATCTGCGGGGCCCTGTCGTGGCTCCGAGACTGGGAGGAGAAGCGGCGGCAGGAGGAGGCGCGGCTGCTGGCGCTCGGGGCCGGCGGGCAGGACGGGCTGAGCCCGCAGCAGGCACGGCTCGGCAGCGCGGACGCGGCCGGGCAGCCGGACTGGGTCACGGCCTTCGTGCAGAAGAAAGAGGAGCGGGACATGGTGGACAGGCTGAAGGTGGAGAAGCGCTCTTGTGTACAGGACGGGTGTGATAATGAGGAAAGGATCGGGAGGGCTGATACCACATAGTCACAGAATGGCTGGGGCTGGAAGGGACCCCTGGGGGTCACCTAGAACAGCCTGTCTGCTCGAGCAGAGTCCTTAGAGCGCGGTACCCAGTGTCCAGACGGCTTTTTAGCATCTCCTGGCAAGGAAACTGCACCACCTCTCTGGGCAAACTGTTCCAGTATGCTGGATGATGAGTGGAAAACGCGTGAGGCTAATTTGGTACTGGCGTGCCTTTGGCTGCAGGTTGCCCAAGACAGGAAACTATATTGCTCTGAGCAGAGTAACACCCGGTAGGTGGTAGGTGAGCACTCCGGGAGAATGGTATCCTGTGCTGGAAAATTTGTTTCTGTTAGTCCTTTTCCTATGCCCAGAGCATAAGTAGTGATACCAGGGGTTGAGGACTAAATCCATTTCATCCTGCCTACACTCTCCCTTTTTTGTAGGAAGAGCAGATCAGAAGGAAAAAGCGAGAAGATCGTCTTGAGAAAATTCGGCACAATGTGCATTTAAAATACGCAGCAAAGAGGAAGGTGAGTTATTCCACAGAGATCAGAACTTTCTGTTTTGGTTACCTTCAGTGTTGTTCATACTTGCTTATGTGTGACTTCACACTGACTTTTCCAACCCACCTGTTTGAGGAGCTTGTTGTATGAGATTTCTGAAATTGGTCATCCAAAATTATTTGTTATATTTTGTTTTAAAAGTACAGATGTGAAGAACAATTTGTGCATCAATAATATCCTGTGACAGTTTCTGTGTGTGGGCAGAAATGATATGAGTTCCGATTGCCTTCTGACCCTCTGCTTTTCTTTTAAAAGCTTTAATACTCAGAGGCTTTTTTTGGAAAGATCTCTTGTTTTATGAGTATGTATGAACAGTCTGTACTTCTGGAATAAAAATGGTATTAAAGTTCACAGATACATATTTCCTCTCATTTAGATGCATGAACTGGCCTCAGTGCTCTTGATGCTTTTTGGTTATATGAGTCAAACTTCCCAGAAATACTCAGTTCAGGTCCCCAGATAGACAGATTTATTAGGTTGCCAGGCTATTAATCTCTAGTGTGCTCCATCTCAAATACTGTGTAATGTTTTGGTCAACTCCTGTCAAAAAGATATGATAGAAATAGTAAAAAATGGCAAATAAAAATCAAATGGAACAAAGAACTTGCCTCTTAAAAAAGGATGAAGAGCACGTGAAATGAGAAGCATGATGAAAAGCAAGAAAGCAGATGAGAGAAATATCATGGAAATTTGGAAAAGCGACTGATTCATCTTTTCTGTAGTGCTTACTAACTGCATTTTCTGTATAATGCCACAGTAATAAAATGCTTACTGATGTTGGAAGATACTGTTTTGAGATGGAAAAAATGAACTTTTTGTTGTGACACAAAAGTTAATCAGAAAACTGTTCAACAGTTTAACTGAATTTTTGTAGTGAGGTAGACTTGTGTTAGTGTAACAATCACACAACTGGAGAAAAAAACAGCAAGAGAAATCTTGTTCTTAACCAGATGCTGAGCTGATTCTAGCTTTGAGTTAAATGTGCGGAGTGTTTGATTATGTCCTTACATGTTTGTCTATTCAGGTTTGTTTACACACTGTTTTCTCTCAGGCAGACATTTTTATGGGCCACTTTAAGCAACTAATAATACTGGATTACATGAACATTTAATTGAGGGTCTATTAGTTCAGCAGGCCTTTTGCAGAGAAGATTCTTTATGTTTCCCCTTCATAATTGTCTGTGTGAAAAAGTCTTTGGTTGTTGGTAACAGCTGCCTTCTGTGGGGCTGAACAGCTTCAGCCTTCTGTGAGGGCCTGTGCTGTCTTCTGACCTGTCCATGCCATAAAGCAACCCCTGTGCTACTCTCTCTTTTAATGGGAAATATAATAATGTGCCTTTGCGTTCCTTCCAGAGATGCGAGGAGGATGAGGCAAAGCGCCTTCTTCAGCTCAGCAAGGAGGCTCTTTTGCAGGGAGCTGGAGAGGGTGCTCTAGACCAGCTGGATCACAATGAGGAGGAGCTGATTCTTGCTGAATATGAGAGTGATGACGAAAAGAAAGTGGTATCTGGGTAAGGACAAGGACTGAGGGAATTCCATGCTAAGGAAACATTTTCTGTCTAATTTTTGTCTTGCTCTGATAAAAGAAGTTGTGGAGATTTTATTAAAAAGTGCTTTTCATCTTTTCAAACAGTGTAAGGTGATGGTTGTTCTGGGCTTTTATTTCATTGGTTGGTTGGGGGGATTTTAATTTGGTTTGTTTTGGTTTTTTGCTTTTTTTTAACTTTGGTTAGACTGATCTGAATGACTTGAAGTGCTTTCTGATAAAGTGCATCTTAAAATGTGTGAGAGTATCCTGCCTTGATCCATGCCGAGTGCCTCTGGATGCTGAGTGAATGACTCAAGATCAAGTTCCTTGCATTAGAAAAGCAGAATGGAACGCAGGGACACCAGAAGAAGCTGTCAATTCTGCAGATTGGCACTGGCATATTTTGATGTTCTAAAAGCAGGGATGTTCACATTTCTGAAGACTGAGCTTTGGCATGAAAACCCCGTGCACACTTTTCTCTCTCATGCATTTGCTTTATGCAGAAAGCCAGAAGCCATACTTCAGCACAGAAAGTCAAACACATTTAAATACAAATTTCCTAATTAGTGCCTAGACAGATCCTTCTGCCTTAAAAATTGAAGAACACTTAACTACTTTTTTTATATGCAGTTAGTTTATCAAACATTGAACTGCTGTTGCCTTTGAGGAGCTCTATGGCAGCTGAATGCTTTCCTGAAGCCTTTATGCAATATCTGGAGGGTGGTAAATTGCTTCTAATGGGAAAGCTTTATATAAATAAATAAATAAATAAATAAGCTCACTAAAAAATAGTATAGCACTGATTAGCTAATGCCTGAGGGTTAGAGGCCCCTGAATGAAAAGAAAAAATAAAAACTTGAACTTGGAAAAAAGGCACAGCTCAGGACAGATTTTTCCTTTAAAGAGAAAGGCTTGACTTGGTTATGCACACTTGCACTGTTCTTAGAAAGTTAATTTTTCTTTTGCCATCTGAGATAAGTTCTGAGGCTCATTTTGAGATGACGTAATCATCTCTCTTGAGACCTCACTCTTGTGGTGGAACATCATTTAATTCTTACTATCAGTGGTCTGTTGAAAGGAAACTGTTTGAGCTTTCTCTTTTCTTAGGCTGGAAGAAGATGATGATGATTTGGAAGAGGAGCATGTGACTAAGGTGAGATGAGGAAATTAAATAGTGCCACTTCATAGAATAGTGTAGGAGTGAGCAGAATTATGGCTTCCTTGCATCTTTCCAACACGCAGTATAGAAGGATTTAGGAACTGGCTCCTAAAACCTGCCAGGTTTGTTGATTAAGACAGCTAGTTCTGCTGTGCTCATATCCTTCTGGACTACACTGCCTGCCTAAGCAGCTTGCTCTACTAGCACTGCTTAGTTTTTGCTGTGACTTGCTGTAAAAGCATACAGCAATAAATAGTTTTTTTATTACTCTCCCATGGTGAGTCCCTGTTTTATAAAGACCTTGGAAAATTAAATGGAAAAAACTGCAAATGCAGAGGAGAAAACAAAGATGGGACTTTTGCCCTCAGCAGTTTTAAGGTGACACTCAAACTTGTGCCTTCCCTTGTGCTTTTGAAGGCTTGAGCAAGGTGAAGTGCCTGGTTGCTTCCTTACAGGATTGGTCATAGGTAGGGATTGGCTTCAATGTTCTTCTTGTCTACCCTGTGTTCTTCCTCACTGCAGATCTACTACTGCAGCCGCACTCACTCCCAGCTGTCCCAGTTTGTGCGTGAGGTGCAGAAAAGTCCTTTTGGCAAAGACACGCGTCTGGTGGCCTTGGCATCCAGGCAGGTACGTGATGGTGTTCTGAAGGGACCCAGAACATATTGCCAGGAGCTGCGTGGATCTGGTGCCACAGAAGTCACCTTGGGGACTGACTGAGTCTCCTGTTGAAAAACTAAAGCAGCCATGGGTTCCAGCACAGATCTGTGTGATGTACATTTTTCTGTGAACTCTGTTTTAGTCATTTACTTTTTGATGTAAACACAAGAATATGCTTTACCTTTTCTAATATGGAGTATTACAGGTGTCTGAGTCACTGAGAAGGTGCTTCTCTTAGTACTTCTGGCAGCATTTTTTGGAAGCTATTGTGTAGCAGTGAGCCCTCTTTTTATTTTTTTTCTCCTAAGTTTCTGTGGGTTTCAAGCATGTTTTAGCAGTTAGTATGTACGATGTCTGACTTTTAGACTTCTCCTTTTTGGAATCTGGCCTGAGATTGCCTTAAAGAAAACCTGTTTTACAGCAGAGGGTGCTCATGGGGGCACTCAGCTGTGAATTGACTCCCTTCCTCCTCTTCCTCTCTTTGCATGTGTCAGAATCTGTGTGTGAATGAGGAGGTGCGACGCCTGGGTGCTCTCCAGCTCATCAATGACCGCTGCATGGAGATGCAAAAGAACAAACATGGTAGGGAATGCCCTCAGCCTGGGGAAGCAATTCCTGATAAAGGTGTCATGAGAGTGTGGAGACAGTGGGCACTGCCAGTCAGTTCTAGCAAGAGTGGTAGGAGCTTGGAAACGACTGGTTGGAGAAACAGGAATCCTTGGTGCTTTTCCTGATCTTCTGGCTATGCTGAGATCAGGATGAATTTTATGAATGTCTTAAGCTGGTCAGGACTTCTGCATGGAAAAGATACTTGTGTTTGTTAACTCAGTACTAGAAATGCTGGAAGATGTCACATGTTAAATCTAACTGGCAAGAGTAGTGTCCACTGTGGAGATGGAAATATTACTGCTAATAATTTTTAACTAAGTGATAGGTCAGTAATACACAGGACAAAGCTTGCTTTGAGATCCATGAGGTTATGCAAAGTGGTTGTTCTAGGCTGTTGTGTGTGTTGCTCAGAGCTTTCTTTTGATTTCTGCTGTTAGAAAAGAAGAGCAATGAGGAGAATGAGGAGAAGAAGAGACGTGTGAGTCGCACTGTGTGCCCATTTTATTCCTATGAGCAAATGCAGTTTCTCCGTGATGAAATTCTAGTGGAAGTGCAGGATATTGAGCAACTGGTGTCCTTGGGAAGGGAGACCAAAGCCTGCCCATATTATGGGAGTCGATTTGCTATCCCTGCTGCTCAGGTAAGATGTAATCATTTTTAGTGGCATTAATACCAGGCACTCTAGGAATGGCACTGATGGCCTGCTGCTTCTAGTACTGTTACTTAGACTGGGGGAATCTGTAAACAGGCTGTGTTTCTGTCAGCTGTACTTCTGCCCAGAAAGCGAAGGAAAATGAGAATTCCCATCAGAAGTTCATAAGGATGCTCTATGTCTCAGCATTTTGAAATACTTGAACGGTTCAGCAAATGTGAGGCAATACTGACACACAGGTGTACTCTTAGCTCTTACACCACCCCTCTTCCTTGCTGGGTTCCCTCTGAAGACATGCTTTCAAGGCTCCAAAGGAGATTTGGAAGGTAATCTGAGCCCGTAGGCAATGGTAGCATAATCATTTCTCTTCAGCTTACATCCTGATGCCCCTCTCAAGCATGTGCTCCTGGTTTTGTTCCTACCTTTCCCACAGTAACAGTCACTTGGCTGAATTCTGCAAGGCCCTCCAATCTGGGCTGTTAGTGAGTGGTTGTAAAATGCTCTAAGTTTGTAAGGATGAGAGCTGGAATCAGGGCAGTGTGTGCTTCTTCTGCAGCTGGTGGTGCTGCCCTATCAGATGCTTTTGCATGAGCCTACCAGGAATGCTGCTGGGATCAAGCTGAAGGACCAGGTTGTGATCATTGACGAGGCCCACAACCTCATAGACACCATCACCTGTATCCATAGTGCCGAGGTCAGTGGCTCTCAGGTGAGTCACAGCCTGGCCTGCTAACAGAGGGGGAGGTGCACTTCCAGCAGTGCCCTTTCTTCTCTCCTTTATAACAACAGCTTCTGCTTTGTGTTTGTGTAGCTGTGCTGTGCCCACTCCCAGCTGTCACAATACATGGAGCGATACAGGTGAGGATCTTGGGGGAAAAGCAGAGGCAAGGTCTGTGGATTCCTTGGCTTGCCTCGTGGCTGCAGGGTCTTTCTTGCTTTTCCCCAGTGGAAAATTATTGCGTTAAGAGTTCTGCAGATGAAAAGACACTTGCTTCATTATCCCTGTCTAGAATCCATCTAAGTCAGACTCCTGGGCCTGATATTAAGCAGTCAGAAGGGGATACCCTGAGGATTCTGTTGTCCCCTTCTACACTCAGTTTCTTTCCCAATATTTCCCTCTAATCACTTCTACTTTGTGATGCAGAGTTTCAAAATATTCAGTCTTTCACGTCTCTCCCTTAGTCTTTCACATGCTGACTGGCATTATGGTAGAAACAGGAAGCTCTGAGGAGGAAGAAGCTGTATGGGGGTTTTGGCTCTGCATGTTGCCATCCCTGCAGTGTCGGATTGTTGTGTTCAATGCTAATAACTCTGAAGTTTTGGAGCATTATTGCAACAAGGTCTTAGAGGCATCACTGCCATTGTAATAAACTTACTATAGTCAATATGCAAGGAGAAGTACAACGTTAGGAACAGTGGGGGAAGCACAGGTAAATGCTTTGGGATGACCTTGGGCAGGATATCCAGAAGACTCTGCCCTGTCACAAACAGGGAGAGTGAACTTGGGAAGAAATCTTAGTTCCTGTCTCTCCAAAATGAAGAAGAGTCCATGTACTTGTTTCTGCAGCTCAGCTGCTTTGGATAGTCCCTGAAGAGGTTTTAGGGCCTAAATGTGTCTCATTTTTCATAGGAAACATTTGAAGGCAAAGAACTTGATGTACATTAAGCAGATCCTGTATTTACTGGAGCAGTTTGTGGCCATGCTGGGAGGTAAGCAAACCTCTTGTTACTCAAGGGATACTGATAAACTCTGAGCTAGTTAGTGTTCCCTTAGGACACTGTCCCCCTTCCACCTCTGCAGAGACTGCAGGGAAATGTTGCTCATGTATAGGTTCAGATGCCAGCAGTTTTATTTCTCAGGCTGGTTTGTGTGTGGGGAAGTTGACTGGTGTCTACCTAAACCCTTCTCTTTGTTTCACTAGCTGAGGAGCAGCAGATGACATTGTACATTGGTATAGGCAGTTTCCTCCTCTTTCTGTGTGGTTTTGCGATCCAGTTGGAGGGGGGATGATGTAAGATGCTAAGTGAGGAATACAGCAGATATATAACAGATGTATAACAGTGTAGCACAAGAACTGCATGAAATAAATCTCTAGGTCATCTGGTAATAAGGCCCCTATGTGTGTCAGCATGCATCTGCAGAGTGAATCTTATCTTGAGTGGTGCTTTTCCTTTGTGAGAAAATATTATTTTGCTTTGATTTTACATCCACAGGAATTTGCAGGGCTCCTTTTCTCCAATGACCTGTTTGCTGGACCTTAGTGTGTCTTGAGTAAGGCATGTCCGAAGTCCATACCGAACTTCCTCCATGCCGGAGGAAATGCAGCCCTTCGGTGCAGGGACTGCAAAAATGAGATGTGAGGTGGATGTTAAACACTGGGGCATAAAATGCAGTGAGTGGCAGCAATTAATCCTGTTCTGGCTATTGGGCTCTGGGCATGTTGGCATCCTTAGGTTTTTCCCCTCCTCCCAGTTGCCTGCCAGCCTCTGTGCCTCCCAGCTCCCTGCTGCTGCATTGAGGAGGGGTGAGGGATGTGTTGCAGTCCCTCCCCTTTGTCTTTGCAGCACGATGACTACATAGTATGTGAGCATTTCTGATCACCCACCCTACCTGCTGCTACCTGCCACTGAAGGAATGTAGGTGGTGTTCCTTAGGATGCAGCAGCACACTTGTTCTACAATGTAGGGCTACTCTACAGGGCAAATTAAAACTGAGTGGGAGCTGATGTTTTGTCTGCATAGCTATGTTTTACAGATGTGTAGTTACTTCTTGAGTTTTTTGTGCACTGTACCTATCAAGCTCAGTCTTTAATTTCCTGCCTAATTTTGAGATAGATTCAAGCCTTCCTTGAAATGGTTTCATGCTTTACAGGTAATGTGAACCAGAATCCTGGATGTCAGGCAGTTTCCCAAACAGGTAAGACTGAAGTGAACTCCTGGGGTATGGAGCTGTCAGTCAGGGGCATGGGTCTGGGCAGTAAGGGGTGCAGGCCCAGCAGAAGATAATAACTTCTTTTCCCCTTTTCCCTCTTTTCTTTCAGGGACAGTGCTAAAATCCATCAATGACTTTCTATTTCAGAGCCAGACTGACAATATCAACCTCTTCAAGGTAATGCGAACATTGTCTGTTAGGGCACAGGTGGTGGTGACTTGAGATTATTTGGAGTGTGTGTAAGAGCTAGAAGTAGAGCCAAAGCCCACATGGCAGAATCCGCTTTCTAGGTGTCTGTAGGCAAAGCTACACTGTAAGGGCTGTGGATGCAGAAATTTTGCTACTCCAGTAACCTAACTACCCCCTTGAACCTCCAAACACAGCACCTTTAACACTACGTGTCTCCGCTCTGGAATGCCATTGTAATAAACTGTTTTCTGGCTGGTAACACCCCCGAAGAGCTGTGCATCTCTCCCCAAATGTACAACAAGTGACAGCCTTGCTGGACAGGGATCAAGGACAGCAGGATGGGAGAAGGGGTGCTGAATGCCAGTTCATTTTCCTTTCCTTTTCCAACAGGTTCAGCGGTACTGTGAGAAGAGCCTCATCAGCAGGAAGGTACTTGCCCTGTGGTTTCATGGTCAGCAGTGTTCCAATGCTGTTTCACACCTGGAGTTTGAGATGGAAGATGCAGCAATGGGTGGGAGCTTGTCTTATCCACCCTGTTCTGCAGACAAAATGGTTCCTATAAAAAGAACCATTTGGGCAGATTAACTTTTGCTTATCCAGAAAAGAAACATACAATGTGGTTTACCATGGTATTCCAATTCTGTGCTGCTTGGCCTCAAATCTGCCAGCCAAGTAGGCTGCATTGCACTGGAAGAACAGACATCAGAGACTTACTTTGCTTTTGATTCAGTGGGTGGAAGAAGGTAATGGGAGCTGATACATTCTGATTAGGCTGGTTTGTGAACACCTACTAAGGAACTTAATTGGTGGCAGGCCAGCAAACCTGCCTTTATCTTCTCCGATTCCTGCTATTGGTAGTCTTAGTCTTTCCGGCTTCTGCTTGGCAGCTTTTTGGGTTTGTTGAGCGATACGGGGGCACAGCCTCAGCTGTGAAGACCAACAAGGAGAACCAGAAGCTGGCTGGTTTGCAGAGCTTTCTCCTGACCCTTCAGCAGGGATCTGATAAGGAGGGTAAGTTTAGGCATCCTCTCTTTGTGCATCTGTGGGCAGAGTGAGGATGTGGAACCTGCATCTCTCTGCTTGAGGAAAGGGGGGAGACAGATTTGCAGAATGAGAGACTGAAGGTGTCCTGCATGGGTGTTTTTTAACAGATCTCACTAGCTGATCTAGGCAACTGTACATTGGATTAGTGAGGTCCCTTTCAAGCTGAATGATGTAATTCCATGTTCACACCACATGCACTCAAGCTTTGCACTTCTGGGACCTGCACTTCTGGCTGTGGGACCTGAGCTACTGTGTGTAGTAGCTCTGCTTAGTGCTGTCATCCACAAAAACCACATCTTTTACTTTTTTTTATTAAGCAATGAGACAGAATTTGGGTTTTCCCCTTTAATGGGTCTTTGTTCTCTGCCTGCATATGTAGGCCAGGTATTGTGTTCCTGTTGAGGATGTTTTGTGCTTAGCCCCTGTCTTTAGAAAGATGTGGCCAAAGTTGCCTGCCTTTCCTTTCCTTTTTGGACCAGCAGGTACCCCCCCAAGCCCTCCTGTGGAGGCTGAGCACGACCAGCTCCGAACTGCCTCTCCCCTGATGCAGATTGAAGGATTTCTCTCAGCCCTCACAAATGCAAACCAAGATGGCAGAGTGATTTTGAACAGGCAAGGTACTGGAAGGGGTGAACTGGGGAGAGGTGGCAGGAGTCATCCACAAGCAGGGTGCTTCACTGGCACTGAGGGAGGAGATATAAGAGCCTGCTGGGAACCTGCAGCAACGTTTGTGCCATCTGTGATGCAGGCTGGCAGGCTTGGTCTGTCTGAGGATGCTTATGAGTGCAAGGGAATTTTTAACCAAGGGCACATGGGCCAGGGTTTGCAGAGGTCTGCTTCCACTTTGGATGTCAATTTTTGTCCTGCAATTTACTGTACATGTTGTACAGCTCCAGGGAGATTAGGAAGCAGAAGGTAACTTCCAGGTTGGCATTACCTGCCTCTGTCAATGTTGAACAGCAAGTCCTTACTTGGAGAGGTGGGGACGGGCCAGAGTGCCCAGGTCAAGAAGGGGAATCTCTCATATCCCTGAGTACGTGTCACAGCTAGCTCCTGAATGCTCTTCTCTCCTTTTCTCAGGCACAGTTGGTCAGAGCAGCCTCAAATTCCTCTTGCTGAATCCAGCTGTCCACTTTGCCAAGGTTGTGGAAGAATGCCGTGCTGTCATCATTGCCGGAGGCACCATGCAGCCGGTGAGGGAATAAGGATGCTGGGGTCTCAGGAGGTCAGTGGGGCTATCTGCAAGCCAGGGTGGAAAGAGAGCAGCCAGGCTGAGCTCGTGGTAGGTTAGAACTAGCACGGGGAGCAGTTGGAGGACCTCGTGATGCCATCCATCGCTCTGCAGGGCCAGGCATCCCACGGGGACCACGCCACGAGGGTCTCTGCGGAAAGTCAGTGCCGCTGTCTGCGGGCAGAGGGCGCTGCCGCTCCTCTGCTGGGCCGGGCTGGGGCTGCCCTTGGTGCTAGTGCTGCCGGTGTTGAGTTTTGGGACACTGGTGCTTTACTTGCCTTTGTTTTGTGGATCCTAGGTGGCTGATTTCCGAGAGCAGCTGCTGTGCTGCGCTGGCGTGGACCCTGCCCGTATCGTGGAGTTCTCCTGTGGTGAGTGTGCAGGGCTGGCAGGGAGGGCTCAGCAGCTGCAAGGGCTGCCGTTTGCCTTTAACACTATTCTGTCAGCACTCAAAGCAACATGGCATCTTTTCTAAAAATCAGGGCAGCAAAGGGGTGTGAGTTCCCTTTCACTCTGAGCTTCCCCTGTGGTCTTGACTGGTATTGGTAGGCAGTGTGCCATGCCTTTTTCCCAGGGGCTGAGGGGGAATGGAAGTTGGAGCAGCTGTGTGACTTAGGCACTTTGGCTTAGGCAGGTGAACGCCTGCCTCTGTCACTTGAATGCAATTAAAGTTCCTCAGCTCGTGGGGTTTGTGCCAGCAGCAGTGATGTTGACTCTCGCTACTGGTTTTTGTCTCCAGGACATGTGATTCCTCCAGAAAATATTTTACCCATCATCCTCTGCAGCGGTCCTTCCAACCAGCAGTTGGAATTCACTTACCAGACCAGAGACCTGCCTCAGATGGTCAGTTTGTCCTTTGTTCCCGTCCTTGGCATCTCTTTTTTGCTTCACATGGTTGTATTTCAGAGCAGGGTACTCTCTCTGTTTAAGAGATGGGCTGAGCAAAAGCCTTGGCAAGGGAAATCCCAAACCACAACAGGAGCAGCTGCAGGTGTTTTGGCACTTCTTCCTGTGGCAGGCCAGTAAGCACCCAAGGCTAGACACTAGGTCTGCTCTGCCCCTGCTGAATCTCAACCAGATGTGCTCAAGCTGTGCTCCCCAGCTCTCAACATCTGTTCTATTGGGACAACTTCCATCCACTGAGGCAAACCCTCTTTTCATGAATGACCACAGCTCCCCAGCCATAACAGAAACCTTGGGCTGGGGAAGAAGGCCAAGCAGTGAAGAGCTTTTTAGTGATGCCCAGCTCCGCATGGGAGTTCTCACAGACCTGGCATATGTCCCACATTTTTTCCTCCCCCAAGGCATGTCACAAGGAAGGTGTGATCCTGGGATTGAACAGAGAGTTGGAGGGGCATTAGCTGGGGCTCCTGTCAGCTGCAATATGCTCTAATCTCTCTTGCAGATGGATGAAACAGGTCGAATCCTTTGCAACCTGTGCAATGTGATCCCGGGAGGTGTGGTGTGCTTCTTCCCCTCCTATGAATATGAGAAGCAGGTGTATGGACACTGGGAGAATTCAGGGCTGCTCTCCCGCCTGGCAGCCAAGAAGAAGGTGACTGTGCATCCAGGGTAGTTGGTATTTTCCATGGAGGTGTCAAAACCCAAACAATCCCATATGCATTCCAGCCCTCTCTCCGCGTTGTTCCCATAGTCTGCACAGCAGAGCAGAATGGATGTTTATCCAGCTAATCCCTCCAGTAATGAATAAATGACACTTCCCGAGCGGCTGAGCACTGGGCTGCGATCTAAATGAGATTGATTGCAGCTATACATTCTTGAAGTGCACAGTCTGTGTAGTGGCCGACAGTCTTTGCTTTCCATAGCCAGCAGGCTTGTTCTCTTGTGGCTGGGGGAGCTGTTCAGGTTGAGTTCCTACAGGGAATTTGTTTCTCCCAGGCTCATATGCGTGTCTCTTGAGCACAGACCAACACAGCCAAGGGCTAGGCAGAGTGAGACAACACTGCAGTTCATAAGACAAATGGCATTTTGCTATCTGCTGCAAGCACAGATGAGAACTGCAAGACTAGCAGTGGTGACTCCTGTTGAAGGAGCAATGAGAAACATTAAATAGGGCCATCACTGCAAATATAAAATCTTTGCAATGACTCTCACAGGTATTTGTAAGCTAGATATTGGAAGTCAGGCAGTTCAGGTTGCGGTGCAGGGATCTTGGATCTTGTGCCAGGGGGAAGAAAAATTACATACACCCTGGCTGTGACTTCTGTTTACCAGAAGCTAAACAACCTACCAAAGTCCCAGAGATTTCACAGCCTTGGTGATTCTTGGCATTCTGACACACTGGGCAGCCTGTAGGTTTCTGGGTGGAAGCACTGTGCTTCATTTTCTCTGTGTTTTTCAGGTGTTTCCTATCAGGGTCCCAGTGCTCTGCCTGGTTCCTCCAAGTCTTTGGGCCACACACAATTTGTTCCAAATCTCAAATCTGATTTGTTCTTGTTTGGCCTTTGCAGTCTCCAGCAAGTTGGATATGTGTTAGCAAGGCCACTGGGTATAAGTGCAGCAAGTGTGACTTTCAACTGCACACACATACAAGATCAAATCTTAGCAGGGGACGGTTGAAGGTCTTCCTGAGGTTACTGTGGTGAGATCACACTGAGATTATATATACAGTTACACAGGGAAAGTTAATTTAAATCCAAGGCTTAAATAGCTACTTTTCAGTAAGTTAGTTTTGGCTTATATTTGTAATTGCTAGTTATTTTTCTACTGAAAGACTGATTTTGACTGGTAGAATTCTTGCTAACCAAAGGAAAACACATTTTGTAGGTTCTTTACTGTTACAGGGAAGATAGATGTTGCACCTCTTGTTTACTAGGAAAACCACTTGTGTTTTAGGCCAAGGTACAGCACCTATAAAAATACAGCTTAATTAACTGCAGAGGTTTTCAGGAACTAATTAGGTGTGCTAGAATAACATACAGAAATATTACTTTATTTATGCTTTGCATCAAAAGCTAATTTATTCCCTGGGCAAGGGGAGACACTGCTTGGAATTAATTGATGATTCAAATTGATTGGTCCTGTCCCTGTCCTCCAAGATCGTGCAGCTGTAGAGTCTCCTCACTCCAGAGAGTCTTGATTCATAGGTGCAAGAGGCACACATTGCTTTTCTGCCTCTCAGCTCTTGTTTTAACTTCTTGCAGTATTGAACAAGTCTGCCAAAGCTGAAAGGGAATGTTGGAGGGGCAGAAGCAGCTGCTGTTCCCTTCAGAGTCCAGCTGAAAAGAGCTGTAGTGCATTTTCAGGGTGGAGGGAAGGTACTGGTTAAGTTAGTTTTTCAGGCAATTTTCCCTTCCATGACCTCAGTTCCATATGCTGTTTAATGACATGGGCGGTAAAATGATTTGCTTTCTTTAAACTGTTTGCTTCCTATTGCTGTAACTGATGAACCGTGCCTGACAGATCTTTCAGGAGCCTAAGAAAGCCAACCAGGTGGAGCAGGTGCTGGTGGAATATGCCAAGTGCATACAGGTAAGCTGAGCAGGCAGGCTGGTGGGAGTGTAGCAGCCCAGTGGCTATGGGAATGCTGCAAAGGAGGGCACTTTTAACAAGGAAAGAGGGCGCTAGGCTAGGTGTGGGAGTGTTTCTGAAGCACAGAAATCTTCCTGCTCTGGTTTAAATTGCTGGTCCCTCTCCTGCAGCGCTGCAGCCACACAGGAGGACAGATGACAGGGGCCCTGCTGCTTTCTGTGGTTGGAGGCAAAATGAGTGAAGGGATAAATTTCTCCGATGACCTGGGAAGGTAAGGTGACTGCTCCTTGGAAAGCCAGCTCTGGCTTGTGGTGTAGTGATTCCAAGCACGATAGGCACATCAGTACTTGCACAGATAGAAAATCCTGGGGAACATGTGACTTAGCTGATGCTTAAAGCAGCAGGAGGATACACGCTGCTGGGTGGTGTAAAACCTGCCTGTCCAGGCCACTCTTGCTGTGAATAATGCAGTTAGGCTTGCTGTGCTGGATAATCCCTTGTTCTGGCACCCTGAATCCCGTTGCAGCTCTGTTCAGCACATGCTTCTCAGACTGCTGTGCTTTATTGCTGCCTTTGGTTTGCAGGGCTGGCTGTCTTTCAGGGGTGTGCAGTGACCTCTAATTTATCAATCTATTGGCAAAGTGCTCTAGGATGAGACATTAAGAATAATGCAGTCCTCCCTTGCAGGTGTGTGATTATGGTGGGAATGCCTTACCCCAACATTAGATCTCCAGAACTCCGGGAAAAAATGACTTGGCTTGACAAAACAATGGTAAGAGCCACTTCCACCTTTGTCTCTTTCAATTCTGCTTTATAGTACTAACTTCCCAGCATATGACTCCCAGAGCTGCCTTCAGAGGTTTTATTTTCTTTGAGCTTGCACTCATCTCCCAGACAGTGCGGTACTGAGAGCACAGCCTTCTCCAGGCTGCTGCTGAATAGAGCCCTAAACACAGGGAGGAAATGCCACCAGGACTTGCTGGCAACTCTGAATTCCAAGGGGAGCAAGGACCCTTCAACCCAGAGGTGGTGGCAGGGTGGTAGAAACTGCTTGCCAGGGTCATTTGTCCCTTCTCATTGCTCACTGGAGGTGCTGTTCCTGGGGACAAGATTTCTGCCTTCAAGGGGACCTTGGGTTGGCTCTTTGTGAATGCTCAACACAGTTTTCTGACTGCAGCCTTTCTTCTGTTCCTCCTTACTCTCAACTTGGGGTCTGCCTGGCCACCTGCTCACCCTGCAGGGGTAAAAGTATTTACCTCACTTTGTCATTAAGACTCCCCAATTTGATTTACATCTGCCTGGTGTTCAGACTTGCTTATTTCTTCTTTCCAGCCCAGAGCTGCTGGCCAGGCACCGAGCAAAGTGCTGATTGAAAATCTGTGCATGAAGGCAGTAAACCAGTCAATAGGTAATTCATCCTTCCTTGGACAGGCTGGGGGATAAGAAATACACCGAAGGAGGAGGGTAGGAAAAAGGACGCATTACAGATGACGGGGAAGTGATCTTCCTTGTCTGAGAACAACAATTGACTGGGCCATTCCTCTGTACAGGCAGAGCCATTCGCCATCAGAAGGACTTTGCAAGTGTCCTGCTCCTGGACCACAGGTACACACGCCCTGCCATCTTTAACAAACTGCCCCAGTGGATCAGGGAGAGGACCCAGGTGAAATCTGCCTTTGGATCAGCGTTTGCTGAGTTAAGAAAGGTCAGAACTCGTCTATCTTATATCCTGCTACCAACACTGTTCCCTATTATCCTCATCTGGACCTTTTTCAAGCCTTCCCTTTAGGGTAAGGCCAAGGACAAACTGCCTGGTTTTGTGTGTTCCCAGTTCCATCGAGGCAGGTTGGATGCTTTGTGATGTTGACCAGAGAACAGATGGTATTTGTCATTGTGACTTACACCTCTGAAGACTAGGTAAAGTAACACAAGTGGCTGCTTTTCTGTACCATGGACTTCGTAAAATCTCTGCCTTCTGCCTCTGTGGATGTTTGCTGTTCAGTTATCTGAGTGCTACAATGGTAAGACAGCCTTCAGCACCACAGCCAGGAGGGAAACTGGTTGTAAGTCTGAAGCAGGGGAAGAGACTACCAGCAAGCACCTATTTGTTTACAGCTGTTAAGGTTTTATTTAAATTGATTAAATACTTTCAATAAAAACACTCAAGTATGGCAAGTATTATTTAAGTACACTTAAGTATGGGGAGTAATTATTTTGACTGAACACATACAGTTTTTTCCCATCAACCACCAAGTGTAGGAGGCCTGACTGACCAATGCCATCACTGAGCTTTTCACAGGAATTGTAAACTAGCAGGCCACTAATTTATGTCATGTTGGAATAACACAGAGTGGGAATGGAGCAGTTGTGGGTAACATTTCTTCTCACCCTCTTTCTACTTTGCTTCAAGCAGTCAATAACTTGAGCAGTTCATTCTTTCAAGGGGAATAAAGATATGGCCACAATACAGGCTTCTTCTTTGATCATGCTTAAGCACAGGATTGCTCTGCTCTTTTTAAGCCCTAAGCTTCTGAATTCAAAGTAACTTTTTAAATTTAACTTTCCTGGGGTTCTTTCCAGGGTTATAGGTCAATGCTGGAGAGCAGCAATAACACCAAGGACAGCCACATAATCCCTCAGCTGTTCCCACCTACCTCTGTCATCCTGAGCAAGTCTCATCCCAGGAGCTTTTGCTTCTTTTCCAGTTTTAGCAGCCGGATGCTACCTCTCCAGGCTCTTCACAAGGAAGTACATACTTATGGGACAGAGCTGTTACCCACTATGTGTATGTGAATTAGCCCCACAGGGAAAGAAACAGCTGCCTCTGAGAAACTTCCATTGTGAGTCATCTCCCCCTCGAGTAGGTCCAAACCCCATGGTCTGCACAGGCTCTGCCTTCAGGGAGGGGAGCACCTGCTTCTAGCAGCTGGTGCCCTCCAGCCTCTGGCTGGGGGTGCTAGGCTGTAAGGCTGGACTTTCCCTTTACACACTCCTAACTGATGACACTTCCCACTTTTACCAAAGTGAAGGCAGTAAGGACCTCCTTCCTTCAACTTCATGGAAATTTTTCAGACAGCAACAGTTTCACACTAATACTTAGTGCATCCCCTCTATGACTCCCAGTCATCCTCATCCTCCTCACCTACGGGCTGCTGCGGGGGTGGGAGGGGTGGTATCGAGTCCGACATACGAGCAAAGGCACCAGCAGGACTGCCGGGAGCATCGGTGTTCCCAGAGGCTCCGGGTCCTTTCCCTGAAATGCCTGTGAGGGAAGGAAATCACCAGTGAGTGACACCTGGGGACTAGAGACCAAAGAAATTCAGCAAAGGGGAGGGGGAAAGCCATGCTCTCACCACCCAGGTAACTAGAACAGCCAACATGTTTAATGCTGTCACAGACTTGTGCCAAGGTCTTGTTTAACTACAGCTCCTTCTAAGCAACTCCCTGCTGTCATCTGCCCGGCGCTGAGGTGTGACCTTCCATCTAAATGCCCCAGGAACCTGCCATGGCCTCAGGGCATCTCAAGTGCCCATATGGGCAGTGGGCCCAGCTGCTCAAGCATTGAATTAAAAAAGACATTGCTGTCCCTTCTTCACAGGTAGCTTTCAGGGTTCATCCCTGGAAACACACAAACCCCTCCAGTGCCTCCAGCTGGACTTGAGGCAGAGATTCCTCTGCTCATTCTCTGTAAGGCCCTCCCAGCTATACTGTGGTACACTGCCCAGGAAAATCTCAGTTCCTGTTTCCGAGGGTGTGGCTGACACAACTCGGGAGCCAGGGAATGCTCTCCCTCTTTCCTAGGGGAAAGGAGCAGCCCACATCACAGGACAGTACCTTTGCGCCTCAGCACCAGCTTGTTGAAGAGGTCTGACATCAAATCTCCGCCTTGTCCCGTAGCTCTCACTGAAACAGAGCAGAACTAGTCAGTGAAGAAAGATTAGTCTGAGCTAAGCACTATGGCAAAAGAATTTCCCTGCAATACTGCCTTCATATTAAAGAAAAAACTCCGAACATCTAATTTTGTATGACGCCCTAAAACAATAGTCCATTTTCAGGTCAGGTAAACACTAGGCACAGCAGGGTTAATGGCATCTTCCGGGGAAGGCCAAGAGTGGAATTCATTGAGGGGCTGTGCATTTTCAGTCTCATTCTGTCAGAGCAGCTCCATTAATCCCCTCCCCAGCTACCTCATCCAGGGTGCCTAAACGGGTTCAGCCCTGTCCCACCTGGCTCCCAGGGTTTCATTTGTGTGTCTGGTCCTGTGCATCACATGTGAAACTTCTCCACAAGCCCTGAGAGAGATGCCCTTCGAGCCAGTGGGGTTTAACAAGTTCACAGAGCTCTGGCTGAGTGGTGAACACCTGAGACCTACATCAGCCTGTGAGGAGAGACAACTCCTTTCTGCTCGGAGTTCACTGTGCTCCTGACTTGCCCGCCTGCCTCCAGACCCACACTTCCCCAGTCTGGGCAAGGAAAAGCAGTTCTGCCAAAGAGCCTCAGCACCTTGTTCTTGTTCCTTCTGCTTCTTTTTCTCCAGCTTCCTCTCCTTGACACTGCGAAGGTTGGCCTTCCCAATGCCCCCGGCCTGGCGGATGGACTCCAGGAGACTGGCACGCCCAGTAGAGGGGTTCACCACCTCCTTTGGGGCTCCCTGGACTGAAGCTGCAGGGAGAGGAAGGACATGCAGCAGCCATGGGTCAGTGCATCAGCTACAGGCCCAGCCAAATTCCCCTGGGAAGGGCCACTCCAATACCTTGACAGCACCTCTTCCACTGCAGCTCCCCGGCTCTGGTGGAAGGCTGGGAAGGCACAGGGGCTGCCCCGAGGACACAGGTGGAAGGCAAGGAGGCTGGTGCAGCTGTGGAGGAGCCCAGCCCTTACCTGCAGGCACTGTGCTGCTGCTCTCCTCACGCACTGTCTGAGCCGGCTCCGAGGGTGCTGCAGGCTGGGGCAGGGGCGGTGGAGGAGGCACCAGAGTTGGCACAACAGGAGGCGGTGGGGGAGGCGGAGGGGGAGGAGGTGGCAATAGCTCAGCATCTTGAAGACCTGAAATATGAAAGAAGTTATATCTGAAGAGTCCCAGAGGACGGCACATTGAGAGTTCCAGCTCAGAGCTTCACACACCTCAGCAGCAACAGATCAGAGTCCTCAGCACCTGCAGTAGAGTACTCCTGCCCTCTGCACCATCTCTTAGCAGCAAGACAGGGCCAAGGCAAGAGTCTGAGATTCCCCTGCTCTCCCTCCCCAGCTGCATCTCACTTGCACAAGGGCATCCCATCAGGCTGACACACACGCCAAGTCCTTGCACACTGTGCTCCCTCCTCCCTAGCCATGCAGAGAGGGGGGGGGGAGGTAAAGGGGCTGCAGTCAGGCCAGAACTTAAGCAGGTTGCAACTTTCACTCAGGCCTAAGCCAGAGGTGCAACACTGATCATCCGTCCAACATCCATCTTAAAATTTCTACCAAGGGACTTTCTGCCTCGTCTCCACTTTCTAGCAATCCCTGCCTTCCTCCTTCATAGGGTCCTGGGATCAGGGATTGAAAATACCTGGTTGCAAAGGCTCCACTGATTCGGTGTTGAAAGTGGGTAGCTCTGGAATAGCGCTGCTGGGGGCAGAGGGTGCAATGCCAGGGCCCAGGTCAGCACTGTACATGAGATCTGCAGCAATGCCAGGCAGGTCTGGCAGGTAGGAGGGCACATCAATCTCAGGGACCTGGCCCAGATCTGGCACGTAGAAGTAATTTTCAGCGACCTAAAGAAACCCAAACCAAAAAGGTAATGCAGTGACTATGTGCTTGCTGCAAACAGGGGCACTGCAGGGAACAATTTGGGCAGCAGTCAGAGCTGGACTGGTGTACCTTGGTACATCAGCCACCCCTACAGCTCTGTGCTCAGAAGCTACCTCCTGCAGACCAGGCTTGGGAAAGGTAGACTGCAGGAGGAGGAAGTGCAGGACTCTTCTTAGTTTCATAGTAGCAAGTGAACCCTGAAAGGTTCATGCACTACCTGCTGCAGCCTAAATAAACCAGTTCCTTCTCCTCCAAAAGAGGATAGTGTCTGAACCATTTCAAAGATTGACATGCAGAAGCACAACCCAGTAGTTACAGGGGTTTGCTTTGTGTTTAATGCACAGGCAACACAGTAGTGATGGTGCACTGTGAATAAAGAGTTTGTTCACAATATATATACATTATATTCTCCAGTCCCTGATAAGCAAATGATTCCCAGGCTCCTTTTCCCAGCCCCAAATGACACTCCAGCAAAGCTGGTATACCCCAGGCCAGGTATAGCCTCTATAAGGTGTCAGGTACCAGTCACATGTTGGGGCAACTGGGCTGGCGCACTGCCTGCCCCATGTGTACACCAAGCACAGTCCTTTGTTCAGTCTGGCTGGCCCTTCTGTTTGCACCAGCAGGCACCCCTTCCCAGCAGGAATGACGAGGATCACACTTCACCCCAAGGACCTTCTAGCAGTGGCACCTCACTCTCAGACACCACACAAGGCTCAGGAGTTGGCACAAAGGGAGCTGATCAAGTGATATATCCTCCAAACCCCCCTACAGCCCTGAGGTCAAGCAGCAAGGTGAGTCGGTATCCCACTACTCTCCTTTCATCACTCAACAAAGGCTTGAGCAGAAAGAAATGGCTGTCAAGCGTGAGGCTTTTGTCTCACCCATCAAGCTCACACTAGGACCTCAAACACAAAACCAGGCAATGTCCTTCTGATAAACCAGGTACTCTGCTGCCCTGTAAGGGCCTATTGGCCTACCTGCTCACCACCCTAGAAGCCCCTTCTTTTCAGAGAGCTCAGTACAACCCTCTGAAGTGTAAGCAGCTGCATCTCACCTGGCGGTCCAGCTGTCCCCTTTCCGTGATGGAGAGAGGTGCATCAAAGAGCTTCTCTTCTGTCTCTGTTTCCAGAGCCACATGGGTCTTGGTAACTGCTCCAGCCAGAGGATCCAGGAACACATACTTCTTGTACCTAACAGCAGAGAACAAGTATTTTAGTGATGCTGCCTTGAGAGCCAAGGCCCGAAGAAACAGTGTACACAAGAGGGCCTTGGAGGCAGAGACCTGACTTCGTTCAAAACGATGGAACATGTTAGGCTTTCCAGGTTCCTTCTTTCAGCTCCATTTTCCCGCCTTTCCTCTCCACAACCAGGAGGCAAGCAGCTCCCCATGCCACCAGCGCAGCCTCCAGTCTAATTCTAAAGCAAAGCCCCACTGTAGTGCCACCATGACCAAGCTCTTCCTTTTCTACCACTTGGCCTGAAACCATCCTACAGTCTGCAGCAGGACACCAATGATTTGTCAGTCAAAGTCCAGGAGGACAGACAAAAAGACAAAATGATCCATGGCTCAGAAGAAAGAGAAGGTTCAGCAGCTGAAAGCTCAAGCAGAGCTTGAAGAGCTCTTCAATAAGAGCAGAACGAAGAACCATGATACAAAGCCCAATGGGAAAGGAAACTGCAGTGAGGGAATTGGTGGAGACATTAAAGCAGCAAAAGCAGTAAAGTAATGCTGTGAGGAATTGTCAGGAGAATAAGCAGTACCTAGGCTGGCACACAGGGCAGAGAAGGGCAGGACTGACACCATATCTTAAGGCTGGAGAGAAATTACAGAGGAATAAGAAGAACAACTAAGCAAAAGAAAGTGCAAAATTGGGTTGAATCAGGTGAGTAGAGAATCAGGTGCGGACAAAATAACTGCTTCCACCCAAGGCAAAGAGCGGGAAAGGCAATGCTGCCAGCTGGAAGCCAGCAGAGCCCTATCCTGTCCTATCAAGAGCAGGGAAACAAGCAGTCACTGCTACCCCTGGGGAAGGGACAGCTGCTCTGAGGACAAACAGGGGCAGGTGAGCAGCACAACACTGCTTCAGCTCTCACAGGTTCTCGGTGGTATTGAAGAGTAGCAGGGAGCTGAGGGAGCTGATGTTCCTGGGAAGGCTGCCAAGGCCTTCTTCTGCATCATCCTCCTGGTGAATTTTGGTGCTCACACATACAGGGAAATACTTGAGCTTTTCCTGCAAGAAACAGATAAAAGATGGTAAGACACTAGAACCAGCAGCTCTCCCCAGCCACCACAACCCACACTGCTGGATGCACTGTATGGTCTGGGAATACTACTGCTCCTTCTCTACCTCCCTTTGAGCTAGGAAGCACATGGACAACATTGCAACCCCACGCATGACAAATGTCGGCAGTTCAGACTCCTGGCAAGTGCTTTCGGTGCTGTGGATGGGTCAGACTGAATACATGTTACTGTGGCAAGGATCCCACCAGAATAAAACCACCACTCCCGCTCTATAGTCAGAGGCAGGGATCAAGCACCACAGCCTAACAGGCTTTTATTACAGTGTCCAATTACGACACATTTTCATGTAGGCAGAGTTCCCCACACGTCTCTATTACCTCCCCTCTGTTGCCTCCACCTGATGTTTTAAGAGCTGTGATGGCACCGGTGGGATATGCAGAGAAGGCAAAGGAAAAAGGTTGAGAAAGAACAGAGTGCTTGCACTAGGCAAGAGATCAGGCAGAAAGGAGTGTGCATGGTGGAACATGTGCCAGATGCTTTTGCAAAGCCTGAGGGATTTGCAGGAGTTTTCAACTCTAATGAACTGAAATCTTCTCTCTCTTGGTTCTAAAATTTCATGCATAATAGTAGATCTGAACAGCCTGAACTTTTACAGAGCACAGGAATTGCCATCCCACATCAGACCAGTGTTTCAGCTGGCCCGACAGTGCCGCTGCCACAGGCTCTGGGAGATGAAGCTTAGCGCTTACAGCACTCTGCTCTAAAGGGAGGAAAGGCATCAGTTCCTGAACAGAGACAGTTTGGGATGAACAAACCTCCACCTCAGACCCCTCTGCAGTCCTCTCATCAGCCCCTTCACAACTCTTCACAGTTCTTTCTTCACAACTAAGGCAAGCAGCAGCTACAAGGCAGTGAGTGTTCATACCAGGAGAAACCACAGCACTTTGTCAGGTTAAATAACTGGCCATGCCTGCGGTTTTCTTCTGCCACCAGAGGATGACCACTCCAAACACTGTCCACAGCTTCCTACTGCCTCACTACTTCCAGCATCCCTGCACCACCCCATTCTTTGAGTCCCTCTTCCCTCCTTGTACTTGTATGGGAGAAATGGAGGCCACTGGTGGTTCAGTTTTAAGACCACATCTCAGTGACACAAGGAGCTCCTGCTGATTGAAATTTCAGTCTTGAATCTGGTAGCCAGAAATCCAAGGAAATGGCTTAGTCACAGTTCACTTAATCCACTAAGAGTTTATATGATGCTCTGAGACTATAAAATGCTATAAGAAAGGACCTGTAAGGTTTTGATTCAATTCAGGTTCCAACTTGTGAAAAATGCATTGAAATTAACACCTTCTATTTTTTTAATAGAAGCAAATAGGCAAAAATATAGAAATTCTTATTTAGAGATTGTAGAAGCAGAGACTCAAAAATAAAGGTTCTTTTGATCATTAATATTCATTTCCCAATGTTTAATTTTTTAAGCATGAGGGAGTACTGACTTTTTTTTGCTGTAACTGTTCAGACACACTTAGCCCTCAAGTCATTTATATATTTTTTTTTTCATTCTCACTTTCTAGATTTCAGTCAGCACTGGATTGTGCATGACTTTAAGGGTGTAGTGAGAAAGTAACCATTACCTACATTTACTTACAAACCTCATCTAAGGCAGTCATGAAAGCACTAAGCACAAATATTCTGAAATGTGAAATATAATCCTTTTAATTTAAATGCTATCAAAGTGCTAGTCTTACTTGAGTACCTAGATCTGTTCCGAAACTTGGAACAATCGCACACGGTCAAAAATATCCTGCAACAGTGAATTCCACGAGTTAAGGTGCCATTTAAAAATTAGCTTTCTTATAGGAACGTTAAGTTCTTAAGGTTTGGCAGCCTTGACATACTGAAGTCATGGAGGTGTGCTTGAATGCTCAAACACACCAACCTGAGGTCTAGCACCAGGCAGCATCACACCCCCAAGGAAGGACACTGCCTTTCCAGGCATTTTTCTTCCTAAGTACCTACAGTTAAAAATATATAAAGTCATTCTGGTTCTTCAGTTTAATCAAACACACACTATTACAAAGGGAATTGGTGTGACATACCAGAAATCCCACTCCCCCCACACCAATGGAGTACTGAGGCCATCTGGGAAAGCACTTCAAGATGAGCAAGTGACAAAAACCTGATTTAGCCTCCACATGCCTATGGTAGGCTCTGGGAGAGGCAGAATGGGCTCGGAGAGAGGCAGAATTCACAAGGACATGCCAAGTTACTGACACTTTTGAAGTCTAGCAAAGTTACTCCAGCAGTGGATGGTAACTTTTGCTTGGACTTCTTCCAACGCCCAGGCATACCATATCTCCCACCCTGTTTTCCAGCCTCCTGAGTGGCACGTGCAGCTCCCACCACAAAGGCAGCGAGAAACCAGCGCCCAGGGAGCCCCACAGGGCTGCAGCCAGCTCCCTCCTTAGCCTTGCCTTGCCGCTACCACTGCAGTGTGCAAGGCAACTGGCTTTCCAGGCTTACCACAAGCACTGTGTTTCTGGCACTCTCACCCACTCGTACCTTACCAACATAAGCAGCATCCTCTAAACAGCTGAGTTTTCACATGCTTGGGGTGGAGGGGGCAAGAAGAAATTCCAAGAGGGAAGCACTTAAAATTAACTGCAGAACCACACACATTTCCAACTCAGTTGCTTACCCCCCAGAGCAAAAACCCTACAGGCTAAGCACAAGCTGTCACCACTTCCCCTTAGAGTTTGCTTTCCTGATGAGGTGTTGTGTGCATGTGTGCAAGTGGAGTTTAGCAAAGGCCACTGCGACTGCTCGCAGCAAAGAGGTTCTCATCAGAAGTGAAAACAGGCAGTGAGCCTCTGCTGAAAGCCCTGAATAATTAAGGGAAGCATAAATGCAAACATTAGACTTCTCCCTGTCACATTTCATTACTGCGAGGCACGTCAGGCTCTGTGTTCAGCTATGGCTGAGAAGGGCCTGTCCCCCTGGAATGTGGTTGGAGCTTGGCCACACTGAGCCTCACTCAGCACATCAGCCCCTCCATCCTTCACCAGCTGACAGCAGTATCCCCCCACCCCACAGAGGAGCTGCAGGAGCTCGTGTGTGTGAGCTTGGCAAGAGTGACAACTGCTGCGTGAGGCAGACTCAGCAAAGCCAGAGAAAGATCAACAGTCCCAAAAGAGGATCAGAAGACAGGTCACAGGAGGGAAGCAACTAACATCCCCCAGGGCCTGAAATAAAGTCCCTGTGGTGATGGCAGCTTTAGTCACAAAGGGCAGAACATGGCAATGGTACAGAGACTGACTGGGACTGGAAGAGGTGGCATCCCAGGCAGACGACTGTGGGGAATGGCACGTGGAGCCAACTGGAGCCAGCTGAACAAGCACATCATTTGCTCTTTGTGAGACACTGCCTTTTAACAGCTCAATCCCTTCCTTGTGCAACGGGCTGTACGCCAGAACAAGCACTTCAGAGTGGGAGCCCATCTCCCTGTCCACTCCCTGCCTGTCTCTGCTCCTCCCACACTCCAGCGGGATGGAGGCACCAGCCAGACAGCAACACTCACTTGCCCCCCTGCCAGACACCAGCATGTCCCATGCAGCTCTGTCTGTGCTACTGCCAGGACTGGAAGGAAGCAGGAACCCTGCTCAAGTTTGCTAGCTGTCCATTCGGCCAGCAATCCTGCTTCCTTGGCCTGGCTGAAATATTCATAACTACCTCGTTGTGTGAGGTCTCAACTCCATTAACACTCAGGAAAGTTTAGCATGATAAATTATTCAGTGGCAGCTTTATTTTTGGCCAAGTCACACAAGGATGAGGAAGGAAGTCTCTTTAGGGGTGGAAAGCAGGGAAGTTGTCAAATTGATCCTTAACCTGCTAGGAACAGCACATCTGCTACTCCTGACACAGCACATACATGGTGACTTTTAAACTTTAAGCACGGCAACTCCTCTCCTTCCAACCCAAGGACAATGCCCAAGTACAATGATTTCTTGGGGCAGAAAAATGCTCCAATGAATGACTCCTTTTTCTCCTGGCACATTCACAAGCCTTCTTACCTTTCCCCACTCACCGGAAGTTCCTTATATCAGAGCCTTCGGAAACTATTTCTGAAACAACTATGAGCTGGATCCCAGTTGCCTTGCTAGGCACAGCCAAAGCCTGAAGCCCAGGCGGCAGCACCCACTGACACCGCTGCACGAAACAGCAGCATTTCAGGAAAGGGAACTGCTCCAGAGACATGGCAGTTGACAGCCACCCAGACAAGCTCTTGTACTGACACAGCCCTCTCCAGCTGGCATCTCCACAAGCTTCCCAGCCTGACCTCACACTCTCCTGACAGGCCAAATGACAGTATGTTCTGGTCCCAGTCTATGCCTCAAAGCCCTGGCCCACTTTATCGAAGAGATTAAGAGCCTCCAGGTTCTCTTTGCTTGTCCTTCCCAAGGTCTGTTCTCCTCCTTACCTGTAGGGCTTTTTCATCCAGCATTCGGTGTTTGCTCTGAATCTTGTGTCTTGGCCATTTCTGTTTAGCTGGGTCTTCTGCACCCGCAAAAATTGAACAGTACTCCTGCAGCCGTTCAGGGGCTGGGTACTTGGCACTGGAAAATACCTACGGAGAAACAAGGAGGAACTGAAAAATCCCAACAACTAGGCAATCCTACGATACAGGAACACATGGAGAGGAGTAAAATGCAATCTGTGCAGCCCGTGGGAAGGGACAGCCTTGGAGTCAACAGACTCCAAAGGACTACGTGCACAGACCCAAATTTGCATGGGCTGCCACTTCTGAAACTGGAATTGCTAGAGCTCTTCTCTCTCTCTAAAAATACTAGGAGATCACTGGCAAAAAGGCTTCCACTGGCAGGAAAGGAGTTGGAAATTCTTTATAAAATGGAGCAAGAATGGGGAAAGAAGGATTTTCACCAGTATTATATGGCTCAATGGGATTAAGATGCACTAAAGGGAGGCTCTCTGACAGCGGCTTTCATTCAAATAAGTCTCTATGAGCCTGAAGTGAGGGTGTTAGGCTTAGCTTAGCACATGTCCTTTCTCTTTCTCAAGAAGCAGCTGGGATAGAAACCTATAAAGGCTATATAAAGCCTGGAGCTGTGTGGCTGACAGGTCTAAAACTCATCAACTGGCCAAGTCAGGAATGGGATTCTCACCACAATCCTGCTCAGCAACAAGGCATAGAGAGGTGAGTGGGCAGCAGCTGCAGCAGCCAAGCAGCTTTTCTTCTCCAGAGCTTACACCAGGAGTAAAGGAAGAAGGAAGAAAAGAGGCCATGCAGCCTTCACTGAAGTGACTACCTTGATAGCCTTCTTGCTGCCCTTTATCTTTTCAATCTTCGCCTGAGCAAGTGTGACTCTCTCCCCAATTGCCTGGAGCTGTGCCCGGCTGGCCTCCACCCGCTGAGAGATCCTAGGAGGCAAGAACACTTCTTAAGCTGAAGAATCCAGAATGAGTGGGTTTTTTTTTTAAACAGCCAGCTCCCAGCCTCTCAGAGAAGCATGTGAATCTCAGAGGACCAGGCTGTTTCACAGTGCAAAACAGTGCTGGTTGAGACACGCTTGTATCCATCCTATGGAGAGCTTTAGGTACTCCAGCATGAAGTAGGATTAGTCCATGACTCACAGCATGACGTTTCTGTGGCTGTTTGAGGCACAGAAAGATGGAAAACTGGCAAACAGACACAGTGTCAATAACACAGGGATGATTTAACTATTGCTGAGCAGAGCTTAGAGAGGCAAGGCCTTTTCTGCCTCTCACCCCATCACAAGGAGTTGGGAGGGGACACAGCCAGGACATCTGTTCCCAACTGACCCAAGGGCTGTTCCAGACCATATGGCATCATGCTCAGCATATAAACTAGGGAGAAAGTTGCCTGGAGTCCACTGCTCAAGGACTGGACAGGCTTCTTTAAGTTGGTGGTGAGCAATTGTTTTTATTTCCATCACTTATCTTTCTTGTGTTTCATTTCTCTCTCTTTTTTGTTATTTTCCTTTACATTACAATATTATTAGTAGTATAATTATATTTTATTTCAGTAATTTAACTGTTCTTATCTCGACCCATGAATTTTCTCACTTTTACTCTTCTAAGTTCTTCTTCCTTCTACCCTGCAGGAGTTGGGTGAGCAAGGGCCTGGGTGGTGCTTAGTTGCCAGCTGCAGATAAACCAAACCACTAGATCAGCATCAGAATGCTTTGGGACTGAGGTGAAAAGCACTCTGTGACAGCAGGGGAGAGCAGTCAGTGGTTAAATACCTCTATGTTCACATTGCGGACATTCTTTCCCACCTGGCAGCCAGGGGCACGACTTAAAGCCATGCACAGTGGCTGCCACGCTGCTGGAACTGCCACACAGGTCCAGCCAGAGGTTATGAGGGATGCTGGGAGCAGGCATCTGCTACAGGTAACGATGCAGTCACCTTCTGAGAAGAGCCCTCCTTTCCCATGCGTAACCAGCAGATTCTCCGCAGCTACAAAGTCAAAAGCTGAAAAGTCTTCTGAACTTTCACCCCTCTACAGTGAAGCCAGGGAAGACTATTTTTATGGCTACATAACCCATTAGGAGAGAGAGCACTCCACTTTGGCAATGTTTTGTAGCAATGAGTTCCACTGGATCATTCTGTGCCTGTAAAAAGCAATCACAAGTATTGTCTTTAAATCTGACCTAGAGTCTCTCTTTGCTTTTGAGGAGAGAGCTCTCATGCTCCTTTTCTGCCCTGTCTAATGCCCTTCAGTAATGAATTTGAGATCAGCAGTGATTCATGATTCCCCATTTCAAACTGTACCAAATCCATCCTTTCCAGTATTTTCACTTTGGGCAGCACAGTCTCTATTATAATATAGAAATATGTAGGTAGTGAAAAACAGCACGTACAAGCAGCCTATTCTCTTTGTACCATTCTGAAAAAAACCCTCACTTTCTCTAAACAGCTTCAAGTATTTCTGTTTGTTTATAGCCATGCTCTCCTCTTCCTGGAGGCATGAAAAATCCTTCCTTATGCACACGGCATGATAGCACACAGCCTGTTTCTACCTTATTCTATTTAGAGTGGGAGATGAGCAAAATTGAACCTCATGAGATTCTCCCTCTCAGAATTATTCTCCATTACCCCATTTTATTTTAAACACAGTCTAACAGCTTGTATTTTGTACCAACACCGAGTACAAATCTGTTCATGATTTCCTTCCCACACCCTCCCTCTGCCTCAGTGGAGTAAGTCCACATCACTTATACACTTGATAGGTTCTCAGAGTAGTTTCTGTTGTTCCTTTCAGTGCCCATTTCCTAGCACCTGTCTGCAGCAAATTTCACGTGTCATAAGACTGCCCCCATTGCCTTGTTTTGTTCAAGTGTGAGATGCCCCTGAAGGACCTAAATCTTTCCTAACTGCTCTCACCAGCAAATTTTCCCGCCTCAGAGTTCACCTCTTTTCTAGAAGTTTCATAATTGTATTGATTGACACTATTTCTAGTACTGCTCCCTAGGGGCATCTCACTATTTTTACTTCCTTCAAATCTGAAAAAAACTAGTCATTTATTTCTGCTTTGCTGCTCTCATTCAAATCAATGATGCAATTTTCTCTCTCACCTGAGAGTAGACCTCTCTTCTAGAAGAACTCCACAAAGTTTTCTGAAGCTCTAAATAAAAGTGAGGTATCAATTGCCTTTTAGCCAGTACACCCTGCTGACTCCCAGACACAATTTTCAGGATCTGACAAGGCACATGTTTCTCTCCCAGAAGGAAGTGCTAAGCAAACAGTTATGCAAGCTCAGGCCTGAAAACCAGTAAGTGTTCTCCTCCCTTTCACTTCATGGATGTGAGTGAGTCCAGTGACACAAACACCTCCCTCACTCCCTTTCCTGCCCCACATTATCCCCAGTGCTTCACCAGGTGTCAACCTCTTCCCCTTCCTTCCCTCACTCGAAGAAAAAGTAAAAAAAAGAGGGAAGACATCCATCCCCACGGCCCACTAAATATTATCAGTGAAAGGAGACTGTATCAGGCAGACAGCCTGCTCCCAGCACAAGCTGTCCAGTGCCAGCTCAGGTGTTTCAAACTATGATGGATGTTCTGTGAGGCACTCTGTACTTTCTCCTGTGATCTCCTGTTCTGGGATTTGACAGGCCAAATCCCACTGACCTTATGAGATCTGCCAAAAACCTACACCTGAGGTTGTACAGATGCAGGCCCATAACACAGAGGAATACATATAAGTCTACAGAATTAATTTATTGTTGCTGAACACGATAACTTTGAAAAAAAACTAAATCCCCTCAATCCAACTAATCCAAACTCCATCACATGTACAGGCTCCTAGAAGGGCATGACTGTTATGCACTAACAGTTCTAGATACAGCTGCATGTGTTATTTACAAGAGACAATATACCATATCCTTACTGGAAAAAATACATGGAGAAAACCTCCTCATGTTTGATCAACTTTGTCTGCTGTTGTGGAAACTAAACGTACTCAAAGGACTCAAGCAGTTTTTGCGAAGAAAGGAAACAGGAAGGAAGGGATGGAGGGATATGGCTGAGGATTTCAGGGACAGTGCTGGAGGAAAAGGTGGCATTCAGACCTTAACCTCCATTAAAGGGAGGACAAGAACAATCAGGACAAAAGGGGATTAAGTGTTAATAAAATGGTCCAATACTGCCTCTAAGAACTCATTGCCCAGGCAGCCAAAATCACCATGAGCATCTGAACCTACCCCATGCCTATTTTCTTAGTCACGGCTGTGTTATTTTGCTCTTGGTCTCTTGTCTACTTGAGAAACGCCTTTAGTTAGATCCACTATGACTTTGGAGTCATAGTGGATCTAACTAAAGTCCTGCAAAGGAGCAGGAGGCTACAATGACAGTCCCTCCCTTTCAGCAGGATGTGCCTCATTCAGGAAAGTGAAAGGCGGGGGGTCTGTGGAAAAAGGAGAATACATCACCTACCTTCAAATGCTGGGCACTGAGCAAAATCAACTTTCCCCTCCCAGCGCTTTTCTTTGGGGAAGCAATACACGTGGCAGATTAAATCTATCTAGTGGATTATCTCTTAATCCATACAGACTTTTATTTTTTGCTCTAAGCAGATATTAAAACCAACCTTTCAGCTGCTTTGATTCAAGTTTTCACTTTCCCTTGTCCCTCTGAAACATTTTTGCCCTCAAGCCCTCTGCACTTCACCCCCAACTTAGATCTTGTTTCTCCTTTGTCCTAAAGCCCTCATCCTGCTACCTTTAAGCCACTCTCTCCTTTTTACAGGCAATTTTCTTCAACACCCACAGCAACTTCCAGGAGTACTTCCTCACAATTCTTGGGAACCTCTTGAAGGCCTCTCTTGCTGGCCCCCTGTCCTCTGTCCCATCTGCAACCACAGAGCAGATCACTTCCTCTTATTCCATTATAACTCCTCTGATAAATCTCACATTCAGGTGGCTACTGAAAGACTTCCTCTGCTGTTGTCTATTCATGGTGGAAAAATTACTGTTTCCTTACTCCCACAGGAAAAAGATTTGAGGCATTAGGAATCTGGGACACTGGATACTGCCTGACAGTACTGTCAGCACAGGCAATAACGCTACACTTGTATGCGAGTCTCCAAGCACTTCACAGTGCCAACCAAAAAAATTGTAATTTTTATCATCTATATTTGCTAGGGATCAGACAGTATTAGAAAAAAAGCTTAAAATCAGGGAAGGTTTAAAGACAGACCGAAAGATTCCAAGAAAGGTGCCTGAGACAGACAGAATGCAGCTGTAAGGAAGCATCACAGCAGCCGGAGACCCTTTGCTCTCTATGTTGAACGTCCACGCCACCCAAATGTGACAGGGATGACAAAACTTCTGAAATGAGAGAGACGACTGGCAAGCTGCACACCAAGGTGAATGAGAAAGGTTAGGCAACAGAGGCTGGAACAAACCTCGCTAGAACACCAAAGAATTTCATTTTCATGTCTGAAGTACAAAAGTAAGCGATCAACCAAGGAGAAAGAACATTACAGAGCAGAATGAAAAATGAAGTTGCACAGGAGGATAAGGCAGACAAAGTATTAAATTACTTTTTCCTTAAATGAGGACTGTACACATCATAGCAATTCAGGCTTCCAGTCACCTCCCAGCCCAAGCTCCAAGCCTGAGAGATAGCGAGATAGCAGGGGGATACTTGGCATTGCTGTTCTAAACGTCAGGGTACTTATAGTAAATTTATTCTATAAAACCTTGGCTTCTTGCTTAAAAGTCAAGCTGTCTTTTTTGGTGGGTTGGTTTTGTTGGGTTTTTTCCGGGTTTTTTTTTTTGCTATATGACATGTGCTTTTATTAAATTTCTCCCTTACTGCACGAGCCGTGAATAAAAAGGGATTGAGTTCATGGTTATTGTATTTAATTTATTCTCAGACTCTCCAAGCAGCCGATACCGGAGCAGGGTAACAAGGAAAGAAAACAGTGTCAAAAATGAAGGCTGTGAGAAGCCCACTCCCACTCAGTGCTTCTGCCCCTGCAGCTGGCAACATCTCAGGATCGAGACGGGGAGAGCAAAGAAAAGTCTAAGACACTTATGGTTTACAGTGATCCACGGAAGCATTCAAAATCAGCTCAAAAGTTCACCTCAAAAGTTTGAAAGGCAAAAAGGAAAAATACATACTCTTATGATGAGCCAAACACATTCAACTACTCAGAGAAAGATCAACTTGTTTGCTTTCTGCCCTTCTCTCTCCATATTTAAGCAGTTTTTAAAGTCTTCTTGTCTGAGTAAGTGTAATCAGAAACTGTCATCACACACCATCTCTGACAGAAAGAAGTCCCCAGTGAGGCCGTGTAATCAACCTTCCTTCCTCCATTAAGAGTTTGGGTATTATACTAATTAATGTTTATCTCACTTTGATTGCTCCTCAAGTCTGATTTGCAGGTGTTTCAGTATTTGCATATTGCTCTGTTCCTGTGATGCTGAATGGCTTTGCAGATTGGAGAGTGATCAAGGTTGCCAGGTTATCCTCAGCAGGATCCAGCATATATCACTCTCCACAGGTCACGTTCTCACACAAAAACCATTACATTTTGATTTTTAATCTCTCATTTCACTCCCACTACTGTGAATTAAGGTTACGTAAAACTGGAAACTTAGAATTTTGACCTACCATCACAGCACCCTTCTCCCTGTTCCCCCACAGCTTGTTCTCCTCTCTAGAAAAGCAGCTTCTCTTTTTCCCTTTGAAGAAAAGAGTCACAAACAAGTTCGTCTTTAACCTTTCAAGCTTTTTATTTGTCTCATACCACTGACTGGTCTGAAAGCAGATGTGCTTTCATTTTTTTAGAAGAAATATATACTAGATAAAAAGTCAGTGTATACTAAGCAGAGGTAGTAGTTTCTGTGCTTTCAAATAAAGTACACCATTAGATCTTTTAACTATACAGGCTACTTTTGGTCAATCTACTTCTCCTTTAACAGTGTTAATATACATATACAACACAGGTTCTACCATCAGTGACAACTTTTGGGAAAGATGACTTTAAGAACTCCATTACTTCTAAAAGAAGCAATGGAAAAAGTGGTTCTTTAACAGTACTGCTGGAGTTTCACAGGTGACCTTTTGAGCTCCTCCACTGGCAGTGGAATTGCTTCCCAAAGCAGCAGCCATAGGAAGAGTCTTGAGATATTAGGCAGCTGATGATAGTATAGAATCACAGAATAGTTTGGCTTGAAAGGGACCCTTAACGGCCATCTAGTCCAAGCCCCTGAAGTGAGCAGGGACGTCTTCAGATGATCAGGTTGGTCAGAGCCTTGGCCAACCTGGCCTTGAATACTCTGAGCAACCTGTTCCGGTGTTTTACCAGCCTCATCACAGAACATGTCTTCATTATATTTAGTCTGAATCTACCCTCTTAATTTAAAACCAGTACTCCTTGCCCTATCGCAACAGGCCCTGCTAAGAAGTTTGTCCTCATCTTTCTTATAAGCCCCTTTTAGGTACTGACAGGCTGCAATAAGGTCTCAGAGTCTTCTCTTCTGCAGGCTGAACAATCCCAACTCTCTCAGCCTTTCCTCAGAGGAGAGGAGTTGTAGTAACTGATATCAGTACTGTAACCTGTAAAAGTTACTAGAAAAGTACAGTAACTGGTTTGTTATCTTTAGAGTCTCCATTCATCCTTGCAAAAATGTTTTAAGTATTTACTCACTGAAGCTCATTCTTTTGTAGTAATAGCCTTAAGTGTTTTCAGTTTTGTTTTTCTCCTTTTTTTTTTTTTAATCACTTGTGAAAGGAGGGCTAATCCTGTTTGGACAGACTTTTACAAGACTGTCAAAAATAAATTTTGCTTCCATGTTGCTTGAAGTAATAGATCTTATTCAGCAGACAGCTTGAGAAGGTGTTTTGGCACCTTGTAACCTTAAATTAATCAACTGTGTGTAGACAAACATTAGGTTTCTCATTCTCCCATCAAGGCTCCTTTCTCAGACTAGCCAAAGATCTTCCTCCCTGTCTGCCCCCATTGAAAAGAAAATAGATATTAATACAGAGTCACAGGAAACAAACAGTGGAGAAATGCCCAGCTGACCCTGTCGTGAACTGTATCTGGGGTAGGGAGAGCTAGTGTCTTCAAAAAGAACTGAGATTGCTCTGGATCACTGAGGTCATGTCTGATTCTACACAGACAATATTTCTGTTACACAGTTCACTCTTATTCGACATTATACTCCAGTTTCCCTACCAGCAATAGTTACAGCAGACAGATCAGCCTGGACTGAAATGTCTGATCTGTGCCCTCTCCCAGGTGGGGCTGCAAGAGAAATTCATAAGCCACCGGCCAGAAATGCTGTTTCTTCTGAGCTTCACCTGAAGGCAGCAATAACAGGAGAGGAACACTGACAAGCAGCCACCCCAGCCCTTCTAGGCTGTGTCTCACTCGACCAAAGATACATCTCCATGATCATGTGGGAGGAGTGGCATTTGCAGAGCCTTCCTTCCCATTGGCCAGGCAGTCAGGAAGTTTCTCTTTATCCTAGCTTTCCCCCATACCTTCCAAATGGTTTAAAATCACTTTTCTTGACCAAGGCGAGTAGCACTCAGTTACACACGTGTAGCAAAAAACAATGAAGTGATCCTCCCTAAAGGTCTTGCCCTGATGTAAGGCTGAACACATCAGGAAAGCTGAGCTTCCCCTCCTTCATTTGGATGGAGGTTTTTCACACCATGACAGCACACAGCGCAAACACTGCTCCTTGTCTTTGATGAGTTGATCTCACCAAAACAAGCCACTGTCATCAAGAATAAGAAAGCTGAGCAAAATACGCCTGCCTCCAGAGCAGAAAATGATTCCTGGTGATAGCAGTTCACACTCCCATCGTTCTCTAAGAAAACCACTGCTTTTCTTTGTATTTAATCAAATATCCTTAGAACTTCATAGCTTTTCACCCAAGAATCTCCAAGCAATTTCCAAGTGTTAATTAAGTCTTGGTTGCTTGTGAAACAAAGAATGGAATCATTTCCTCCCTGGAACGAAGAAAAACTAGGGAAATTCAAGGTACAGTCTCAGCAGACCAGATTTTCAGTCCATAGTTCACTAACTTGAATAATTTGCATTAATTCACAGGACTTACCACACACCTTTCAGCAGCTGCTTAATTTTCCATTTTACTGAGTTTAAAGCCACCTGTGCAAGTTCATCTGCCTTTTTCAGTGTCTTCCCATTGCCAAATCCATCCCGCTGTTGCTCTCCAGCAAGGACTGACACAAAATACTCACCATTCTTTCACCACCACCACCTCTTTCTTGGGATCCAAAATTTAGCCTTTAGCCACATTTAAGACACATGTTTACAAGTAAAGGTTTTTGCATTGACTTGAAATTTTCTCTACTTCTAAGTAGCTGATGGCAATCACATGAAATTTTACTTGCAGACCACAAGTTGAACCCTTCAGTCTCCTTTTCAATAACACATACCTAAAAGCTATAATTTACAAGCTAGTGCTAACTCTATAATAACAGCTGTCCTGCACAATTGGACTTGAATATTCAGAAGAAGGAGAGCCCAACCAAGACAAAGGACTTGCTACCATAAAACGTCTATTTAAAGACAACTACACTTCATGTCTTCTCAGAACTCTTACTTCCTTTCTGACTCTGATCACATAATAAGAGTCCTGCCTCTGTTCCATCACTGTGCTGACCTGTTGAAGTTGTAATCAGATACTTGGTAAATGACCTTTAAAGCACTATTTGGAGTATCCAGGTCATTCTGGTTTGCACTCAGTACTATGTTTCTGCTTATCATGTTTGTTGCAGTGATCCCTGCACTTTTCAACAGCTCACATCTCGGTGAAATTTCTTCTATTTCCTTGCACCCACTGCTTTTGCTCAGCAATGACTCTCTTCAGCATCTCCGGGGAGCTAGCGTGGTTTCCCAAGATCCTGCTACATCCAAATTTTTGCTACAATTAAAACAAGTCCAACTACCTAAGATGGACTTTCTCAGAAACAGTTACCAGCCCTTTGCCAATTACAAAACCTCCTTGCTAACTTAGCTTTTCCCTTTCTCACCATTGCTTTCAAAGTGAACTTCTCTTAACAGATCCTCCTCTTTCAAAGCAGGCCTCCTTCGCTTAAAGGAAAGATTTCTTCACATATTTTTTGCAAATGAAGCTTTTTATTTAATAATATTTAGTCTTCAGAAACAGAGGTTATTTAGTGTTACTTCTTCATTTTCCTACAATCAATTGCAGTCACACTCAAATCTCAAAAGGCATCTTCTATCATATGCCCATCAACAACCTAATTTGAGTGTGCTTCTTCAACAAATTAGAACAACTCTATATGACACCTTATTCATCTAACACCTTTCCTGAGTGATTACAGCATCTTCTTTTCAAACTACCCAATCACTGGGACAAAACAACAGAGAGAACTGCATTGTGGAGACCATGAACTTCCTTGCTTCTTGGTACTCAGCCACTGGAATGTTATACATATGTATATATCTATTGGAATGTTATATATATGTCATAGATTACCAGAAGGCTACTCCTACTGCACTCACACAGAGCAGAAGTGCAACAGCTTTACCTCCTCCTCTAAAAGGAATGTCTTGTTATGCCTCTTAGGCCATCAAGCATGGTTTCAGATTCAGCTTTGCTGGTCGATCTAAAACAAGAGTCCTAAAAGTAAATGAAAATGCAAATACCTGGTTTTATAATGCACATTAATCCAGAATAAGGATCATATTCTTGGATAAATTAAGAAAGGAATCCAATTCACCATGCTGTCCCAGGGAGAGTAGGGGATAAAAATTGTTAATGGCACAGCACGGTGAGTTCCTTCAATGAAATGTCTGGTGGATTTAGAGGAGGGGATGAAAGTTTCTGGAGCCTGGGTTAAAGAATTTGGATGATAAAGTGTGTTAAAGAGTAACCCCAGGTGGGTAATTTGGGTTCTGGAGGATTTAGATGGAAGAAAATCAGAAACTCTTTCATTAGCACCTACAAAGGGGTCTCCTGTCTCCAAAAGCACTGCTCTGTCTCAGCTGTCAGTTGCATTTACACCTAAACCCTTACCACCTTCCCCATTTGCAAAGCCCGACAGCACCACAGCAAGTCAGAAAGATGCACCATGGAAAGGGAATTTAATGCGCCAGTCAAGTGTGAAGAACAGACCTTTGGCACTGGTGTTCCTCCCCCAACTCTCCCCTCACTGTGCACACTCCCATAGGAGCAAGCCTGTAATACACATTTCAAGCCACTCAGTGTTATTTTCCAGACAGTTTTCTCCATGCTGGATCCCTAATGGAAGTCATGCCTGTAAAACAAAATGACTTGTTTGAATCTCTTCCTCCAGGGCTGACTGAGTACGCAAAAGTCATCCATAGGAATAGAAAATTACTCCAACACATCTGAGTCTCCAGTGTCTGAAGCTTGTTGAGAGGGTAGAGTTACCACTAGATGTAATAAAAGAATAACATGGCAGTTGTGTCAAGAATAGTAGGAGTGGGAGAATCCAACAATATTGCCAAAACTGTGGGCCCAGAAATAAGGGAACACTTCTGCTGTGAGGCACACACTGATTTGTTGTTATGATTTACTTCTCCTTGCCCATTTCCAGACAGTAACAGCCACAGCCACTTGTGGTCAGGGACTGAGGGTAAAGAAACCCCCTCTGGATGGGGAAGTTCATAAGATCTTTGCCAAAAGCCTTTTAGTTAACAGAGACTTACTGCTAGACAAAATTAGCTCACAAGAACTTGAAGGCTGCTACTCAGAACTGAATTTTCTCCAACAAGGAACAGAGTATAAACGAGACTTCCCTGTCAGCATTAAAAAAACCATGAACTAAAATAAATCAACAATTCATATGTACTGAAATCACCTTAGTTTCTCCTTACTGTTTGCCTTTCTTATTGCACATGGCATCTGTTCTAAAGCAAACTGTCTCTAATTTCCACAAGATATTCCAACACTGCTGTAAGAATAGAAAGAATCTTCTCAAGAGCTCCTTAAAGTCTGAAATTGTGGTGTGCCTCCTGCCTGCTTAGCAGGCTTGAGACTATTTCCAGAAGTAGGAGAACATCTCTCCTCCATTTTTACATGGATCAGATCCCAGAAGATCTTAAGCTTAAGGATTTTAGCAGCATCCAGAAAGAGTTGTGACCTGGTCTCTTGGAGAGCAGCCACACTCCCTTTGCCTCTTTATGGGGTGTAGGATGCCTGCGAGTGCCAGCTGCTCCCAGCCTTCCAAGCACGCTGATCACACCCTTTTGTCACCTCCTAAAGTCTTCTTCCTACAGTCTAGGAGCCTCTCCAAAGCTACATCTTCATGAGCTGCCAAAGGTAGCTTCCAGAGGATCCTGGCAACTGTAACAAATGAATGGCACCTTACAAAGTGTGTGCAACACTTAAAAGGAAAATAAATCCACACTACTTGGACATACATCTACAAGAATAACAACTTGCTGGCAAAATGTCTTCCTTGCACTCCATTTCCTCATGTTTTCAGGACATTCCACTCACTCTTTACCTCACTGCTTCTGCTTTATCTTCCTGGCAGCAAAGGAGTGCTCCTACAGGCTCTCAAGAGAGGTATCTGAAACTAAACTAGACTTAGCATCCTCTTTCAGATGACCTCTGGGACAACTTCCAAGTGCTATGAGGCACCCTGTTGTTAAACAAGAGTCACAACACTCTTAAATTAACCGGAGAAAAACTGATTCCCTGTGCTGCAATGTGTCTCTTGGCATGAGGTCACCCACATGGTGAGCCATCACAGCGGACAGCTCTCTTCTCAGAAAGATGCAACCCTTGCAGCCAGCAGAGGAACAAACACAGTGCAGTGTCCAAGCTCCAGGCTGCATCCCAGAGCCCCACTGCACAACAAAGAACACAGTACAGCTTGCAGCAAGATCCTTCCTGGCAAGATTCCGTTCCACAGACCTCCTAAATTAAATACATATACACTGGTGTATTCAGTCCCCCACTTCCACTATTGATCATCATGACTAATCACAGTAGTAAGTCTAAAACAAGGAGGGCTTTAAAACACCCTAATATACCTCATGATTAACATTTTGTTGGTATTTTTAATTTCAGAACTACTCACATCTCAGCTCTGCTCCAGTCCTAAAGACCCCTTAAGGCTCTGCTGCCCAGCCAGCTACTCCTTACCTTCCTTATCACAGCCTTACCAGATTTCTTCCCCACCCTCAACAGCATTTTCACAGTGCTTTTGTTTTCCAGCTATGGTTCTCAGAAGTGTGGCTCTCAGTTAAACTTTTGCTTAATATAAAAGTCGTTTTCAAATACATAATTTGAAATTAGTTTGAATCTAGCCGGGGAGGAAACAGGATACACCAGTTTAGCAAAGTATTATTCCAGACAAGCAAAAGACACTGAATAAAGATTAAAAAAAACCCAAAAAACCAGAAAATCTTCCATAAACTGAAACAAAGAAGTACAAGCATGGGAAATGTTGTACACTGGACAACTTGAGGTTGGATCACATGCAGAGGAAACCAGGACCTTGATAACGATCCCAAGGATTTGATTTCTTTCTACTACTGTAACAGGCCATGACATAAATTGCAAAAGCAATTTCCCACACATCTATTACTCAGAAGCGAACACTTTGAATAGCAAACAGACAATAGTAGGGATTATTAACATTTCCTGTCAACACAAACTCCTCAGAAACTGAGAAATCCTGAAGGACAAGCCCACCTAACTAGGGGGGCATATCAGGAAATCTAAACTCATCACTTTGTTTCAAGTAGTTATCACAACAACATTCCTGTAAAATATTCCAAGCACAATTCCAACATAAGCTCCCATCTTTTCTCATTACCAATACTGGTAATGAGAAAAAAAATAGATGAAATACTACCATTAATTGAGGGTTTAAACTGGTGACCCCACCTCCTGTGACCGGTATCAAAAACCCTTCTTAAAAGCCCAGGAGTTAAATTCAAATAGATATTATGTCAGATTGGCTATGTTAGAATATTTATGCTTTAAGCAGTATTAATATCTCAGTAACAACAGGCAGTGAATCTGATCTTTACAGCAGCTTCCAGAACAGATTAATGACTTGGATTCAGGTAACACACACAAGCTTAAAACTTCCACTACTTCAAAGCATAAACCTGAGAAGGACGTGCAGCCTCTCAGTCTTGTCACAGCACTGATATCAGCACCAAGAGGACAGGACTTCCTCAGAGGAAGGCACTGCTGGACAGCACTGGCCTAAGACATCAATCTATTGCCCAGCAGCCAAAGCTGAGAGCTTTGATGTTCCCCATGTGAAAAAAGTCTGCTCCTGAGGGTTAGGGATATGATGGAGAGGGATGCTGAGCAGGTGAATCCCGCTCTAAGTGATTCCTGATTGCAGTCCAGGCCTGTGATCCAAGGCTGGGCCCAGTGGGGATGCTCTGGGTCTCAGCCATAGTTTACCTGTGGTTTTGCACCCACACATCCCTTGACTGTCTATGAACTAATGAACTCTGCAGCGTCTCATCCACCAAGCACCTTGCCACAGTTAACAGCAAGGAAGTTTCTTTGAGAATGACTGGAAAAAAGAGAGGTTGGCAGAGACTTGTCACATGGATTATTTCCCAAATTGCCCAAAAAGGGGGAAAGAGGAGGAAAGCTCCTGTATTTTCTTCTAATTCCCTAAATGAAAAGGTATCTTTCTTGTGTCATCTCAACATGCTAATTTTAAGAATTCATCCTCAATTGTCACGTCAGCAACAACTCTGAGCAGAAACTTTGATCAGCTAAAATGGCAACAAAGATCTGGTTGTGGAAATATTCCTTTTTTCATAGAGAGTAAGAGACACTTTCACTCCACCTTCAACAAAGTACAGATCAGCTTGCCACTCTCAAAAGCACTGTACCAATCCATCAGTTCCCACAAAACAACCTCAGAACATCTGCATCTTTGTAGTAATGAAGCAACGAGTTAGACACACGCAGCCAAGTCACCCACAGTGAACAAGTTTCCTCTCCATCAACACTGCAAGCTGCTCTTTTCACAGATCAAAATAGTCAGCTTCCCCAGATAAGGCAGCTCCTTCCTGGAAATGGAAGACAGAGCTGCCTTATCTCAGGAAAGGGAAGACAAAAGGTCATTCTCCACTAAGTGGCAAAGTTCTTACCTTGAAAGCTTTGCCCCTTGATTGACGTGGAACAACCAAGGTCATGGAACTTCTAATCAGATGCCTGCATAATTACTTAATTGCTCTTAATTATATCAGAGAGCCAAGACCTCAGTGGAAAGGCAAAGCAAACAAAGAAGCCAATGAAGCCTCCTCTGTTGTTGGAGAAAATTGGTAATTAAAAGTCATGAGTGCACCAAAGAGTGAGGGAACAGCATCACAGTCACTGCTCAGTACTCGGGAGTGACTTGCATACGAAGCAGCAGGCTTGTCTCCCTAGGGAAATTACAGGGTATTGTGTTAGACAGCAGAGAGGAGAGGCAAAACAGGGAAAAATGGAGACAGAGAAAGAGTGACTCCTGTATTATCAAGAGCTTCATTTACCCCACAGAGACAGCACTGCCAACCAGGCCCAGATTTGAGAAGTGCTTTCCACATGTTTATGGCAGCTCCAGAATGCCTTCTCCCAGCCTGAGATCATGAAGTGTTCCCCTATTTCAAAGAGCACAAATGAAGTATACCTTGTCTTCAACCTAATCCAGCCCACATGCAGCCCTTGCCCAAAGACTATTTCAGTGGAAAATCTTAATTTCCCTCAAAAACTGAGCTCAGCCTTAGAGACTGCTCCTCCTCCAGAGGCTACCCTTCAAAGTACCACTATCAGAAACCACAGAACTTCAATCTACCCTTAAAAAACCTTCCAAAACTCAAAAAACCCCCAGAATGTCATGACCCTGCTCACACCATAATAAATTAAACTAGATAGTCATGGGATCTGCTGAAATCAAAGCATGTGCTTTTACTAATTGGACTATGAGAAGATAAATACTGATCTGCTTCCTTCCCAATGATACTACACACCATCTCAGAGCACTGAGATGTGAAAGATGGCAGTGGACAGAAAATAGCACCATTATCTACCATCATTTGCAAGCAAACACAAGAATCTCTCTGATCTGCTATACTGACAGTCTTATAGATCCAATTCTAAAGATGATCATATGCAAGAGGTGCCAAGCCTGGACCACATCCTTGAAGAGATGGACTTCGATTATGATACTGTGGAAGAAACCCAGTCTCACTCAGGGCACTCAGCCCTTCCCACACACAAAAAGGGAAGTGTGAAACACCAAAAACCCAAAGAGAACAGTTTGTACGTCACAGAGATCAGAACAAAGAGACATTTTCTACTTCACTGCTTCAAGTACAATGACTCAAAAAGGCGCATCTTCAAGATACTCTAAATAACAAAGCCTCCCCTTTAATACACGAGCAAGAAGGAATAAAGGATGAGTAATGCAATTTGTGGAAGTCTGCCACTGAATAAAAAATTAACCAACAATCTCTGGCTAACTGCAGCCATTTCATTATGCTTAACTTTGACTGACTTGAATCTAATAAACTCATATTGAAGTGCATCTGGTCCTTTTCAATCCTTTTTCTGAACTTCCATTGCTTACCCAGAAAATGCCCTTTCACTGCTGCAACCTAATCACCGCACCCTGCTTTGTAATGCTGAATGCTAAGCATCAACCCCCCAGGAGAGCACTTTACCTGTTGAAGATATCTCCTGACACCTTTTGCAGATACTGAAGTGCATCTGCCACCTGCTGCACAGCTTCCTCCCTGCGTAGGTCCGGCTGGATCAGGGGCACTGAGTATGTCTGCCCTTCCAAAAAGTGCTTCTGGGCCACTGTGGCCATTGTACCTAAGGGAAAGAACAAACAGGTCACTACAGTAAACACACTGCCAGTTTATCAGCAGTTATTCAGGAACTTCTACTTTCTGCTCCACTACTTGTTTTAGGAAAGCATTTGCAACAGAATTGGTGAGCTGAGGAGAAAGCCACAACTAATAAGGCTGACATACTGGACTTCTAATACATTCAGGGCAGCTACAGTGAGGTGGGAATCTCTTGTGTACCTGAATGTTCTCGGAAACCATAATTTTATTTTAGCACACTACTTAACAAATCTCTGCTCCTATTGTGCTGAAAACAAAGACCAGAGTTAGAAGCAAAGTCAGTTCAGAGTGGCAACGAGACTCATCAGAATCACTCTGTCCCCTCCTCTCTCTCCTCATATTCCTTGTGGATATATTTCAGGTCATCCAACCCTATTAGCAAAAGGTAGTACTTCATCTTGCACTTCTGCTCCAGGAAACACACCATCAGACCCTTCCAAGAACAGAAGCCATGAAATTACAAGGCACGCATGGGCACACACCCCCTTGCTCCAAGTAGGTTAATGAGAGTTCTTGAATTCTGAGACTCCCAGGAGCTGTTTGTTGCTTCTGGTGATTGGATTTTTCCTTAGTAACTATCTTGAAATAAGCCTCCTTATTTTAGAATCCTTTCATATCTCAAGCCTGACCAGTCACTGAAATGACTGGTGTCATACACCATAGCTGTAAGCACTTTTGGAAGCAGCTGGGCCAGTACCATTGCTCTATTGCTCAGCCAGGAGGTCACCCACCACCCATGTTTCCATCCTGAGCCTTGCTCACCTCCCCCTCAGCAATTCCCAGAAAGTTTGCCTCCCATGTCTTTACTTGCAAAAATAACAAGAAATAACTTCCTGGGACTCGGAAGAACATAAAGAGAAAAAAAAATTCCATTTCTCTGAGCACATTGGAAATTGCAAACTCAGAAATACATTACTGTTAGGACATTCTGAAGAATGAACAGAGTAGAGTATCCATACAGTTTTCTAAGCCAAACTCTACTGCTAGGTCTACACAACTCCCTTCAAACTTGTTTTGTCCGTGTCCCTTCTCATTCAGGCTGTAAAAACCACACAGTTTACAGGTGCTCATTACAGGGTTTCATCACACAGAGCTGTGTACATCTGTGTAAGAAAATATTCACTAAGCTGAGAAGCAAAACAAAGGAGGACGAAAAAACCAAGGTAGCAGAAACAGACAGGGATATCTCAGGATGCACCACATTCCCTCTGTGGTACTTGGAAGTCTGCAGAAGCTAGTTCAGAGAGCAGTGCTGTGTGCAACCTGCATTCCTGGCTCTATAGCAGTGCAGGCTGAAAATAATGTAGAAACTCAGCCCATACTGGAGAAATTCACAAATCAGGAGCCTGAAGAGAGATAGTCACAACAAAAAAACCCACTTTAATACATGAAAATTAGAGGGGTCTTCACACATTCTTTCAATTCCCTATCTTGCTTCACAAAACGAAGAGATAACAGATTAGACTTGCCTGCAGCCATTTCTGTATATTTAAGAAACACCATCCACCCTCTCCAAATTTTACCTTTAAGATGATACCACAGTAGGGTAGGAAAACCTTTCTGTAAATGTGATGTGGCTGTTATTTAATGGTATTCTTTCGGGATATGGGGTTTGTTGAGTTGTTTTGAGTTTTTTTGGTGGAGGTGTTTAGAAATGAACCATATAAAATGTAAGGGCACGTAGAAGCCTTTCCACAGTTAATAAATTTGCAAGATCAAGCTCAGCCATTAGAAAGCTGGCTCTGCTGCCAGTCTAGGAAGCCTAGACCTATTGTGTTTCATTTCATGCATCACTGGCAGCCAGACTCTGTATCTGCACTCTTTAGCAGCAATGTATGCACACTGATTAGTCTTCTTGACTGGGCCTGCTCTGCAGACAGGAAATTATCATTTAGAGCTGTAAAACATACAAGTTAATCTGAGAGGAGTACAGCTAATTTTGAGACAGCAGTGTTTGATCTGCTGACCACAATCAAGCTTCAGTACTTTTCCTTTCAGATCTACTATTTGACTGCCACCACGGAATAAAGCCGATAACACATAAATAAACCAGATAACACAGCAAGGACGCGGTTATGAGTTACTCTGGCCCCAGCAGCAAAAGGAGTTTATAATCCTCCCTGCCACTGGTCAGATCAGTGCTGCTGATGTTTGAGATGCCTATTTTTAACTCAAATCAGTTCAATGACCCAATTTACCATAGCCAGATAAACAGCTGTAATTGTCCAGTCATGAAGCACAGTGGGAAGCAGGGGCAAGAAGGAAACTTCTGAAACTTGTTTCATTATCAAAACCATTCCTGTGTACAGGTAGTCCTGAGAAAGCCAAGATTTTCATCTCTTGAGGCCAGATGAGATTATACAGCCCCAATACGATCTCTCAGACTCTCACCAACCCTAATTCTCCTAGTGTCCTTTCTAAAACCAAGCTCAGTTCAGCTGCTGACTGACAGAGCAGTGCTCCTCTAGCTACTCCCAAACCATTTCTTTCCCTGCAGCCAGGAGCTATAGACTTCCCTTCAGGTCCCACTGCTCCCTTGTAAAGAGAGGAGCACCCAGTACTCGGCAAAGCAGGAAAATCCCTGGGTGCTCCTGTTCAGTGTCACAGTTTGTCTGTCGGTAAATGTCACCTTCACAGGTTCTCAGTAAAGACTCTCAAATGAGCTTCAGATTCTCATTCTCATCTTTACTAAAAAAACCCAAAACAACAAAGTGGAGAAATACGGCAGACTCTGGAAATTACTGCCAGAGACGGATATAAGAGACAATTCTTTCTGTGCAAGAGAACAAGTTGGAGGTCTATAGCAAGGTGGAGGGAAAACAGCAAAAACTAAATTACTAGACTTGTGCAAAATCCCATGCTACAGCTGCTATTTGTTACCTCCTAGGACCAAATAATTGGAGAAATAAGGCAGTTTGACAAACAATTTGAGTAAGGGCCTCAACACCTGGTTAGAATAAAAGGAAAATTGCTTCACGTAACAGAGAGAGACTGCAGGAATAAGGAATATCTTAAAAGGGAAAATTCAAAATATTCCCTGCAGAAGTCAGGAAGGAAACCAAAGACTGAACATCACTCAGTAAGACTGACTCTTCCTTTATCTCAAACTCCAGTGCACTGAGAAGGAAGCAGCACATATTCTAGCCATGCTCCACTATCAGAATTAGTACATAAAAAAAAATAAAAATAGTGAGTGCTGCATGTTAAAATATGTCAACTCTTCTACCCTATACAATGGGTGCCAAGCCTTCAAGTAACATGAACAGCAAAGGTGTAAATAAACTGTTTTTATCTTACATATAGAAGGGACTCCTAGCAAAGCAACAAACTGGTTCCAGTATCACTCCAGAATCTTACAGAGGGAGCTGGTGTGTTCCCGCAGGAGTACAGCATCCTGGAATCATGATGGCTGACATGAAATACTCTGAGGCCACACTGTGAAATGGACACATGTGCCCAAAGAAAGTATGAGTCACAAAAAAAGATGTGACATCACCCAAGAGATTTAATCACTAGTGGTGTGACCACCAATTGGGTCCCACAAAGCAGAAGAAACAGCAACACAGAGCTTTTGTGATCAAAGAGGCTCTGGAAAAGAGCTGCAGCATCTGAGGTCTCCAGCCATTTTTTATTCAATTATGTTTTTCTATGTCAACTTTCATGATGAAGACAAATATGCTCTGGTGTTATATAATAACCTCATTTACCTTATTAAAGTGAAAACAAAGAGAAAAAGGTTGTTTTCTCACTGCACCACCTGCTTCCAAGTGCTATGTCCTGATTTGGAAGTTCTGACTATAGCTACTGACTGCTCAGATTTGCACTTCTGCCTTAAGCTGTCTGTGCCTTTCACCTCAGACAAGCTGGCCCAAAGATTCTCAGGGCTGGTGCCTATTCCTCCGCACTCAAAGCTGTTCTCTCCCTCTCAGTTCCAACACCCACACTGGCAAAAGCTGGGAGAAACAGCAGGAGTGGGAAACGCAGTCAATCCCCACCAGACTGTCTCGCCCTCCCGAAGGACGTGAACCAGGACAGACACAGGCTGAGCACTCCAAGGTTTTCAGGCATTTGGAACCAACAGCTGGGGTTACTTGTTCACCCACCGCAGCCAAGTCTAATACTCTGAGGGACACGTGGAGCTCTGCCCCTGGAGAAGGAAGTACACAATTCACTGCCCTGGACAGGCAGAGAAACATTCCACCTGCTTTGTTCACCTCTCTCCATAAGAATAAAACTTACATTAAGGCAACCCCCAAAAAACTTGCTACAGAGCAAACAGAGTTTGTAAAAGAAGCAAGTCACTGCCCTAAGTTCTTTAGAAAGTACTGCTCTGTGGAGGATTGACCATTGGAATGATTATCTAAAAATAAAACAACCCCCACAACCTTAAAATATCTTAGTTTTTCAAAGGAACATAAGCAAAGGCAACACTAAAAAAACCAGCTTGGCTGCCCTTAACACAGGCAGAATGTGAAGCTATATACAAGCACTTACCAGACAGGTACTTTGCTGTGAAAATAAAGGGAGAATAAGGCAAGCCATCAAAAATACCTGCTTCCTTAACATGTTTCAAGAAACTAAAAAGATCAGGCTCAGGGGAGAAGAGGGATTAAATACTTTGAAAAAAATCAGTGTGTGTGCTTCAAAGCTACAATGGCTACTTCAGCAATTACTGTGCTGGTGCTGCTTCTGGAAAGGCAGCAAGAACCAGAGGCCTTTAAATCCCACAGGCAGTAACATCTCCAAAAAGTGACAGGCTATCTCTAACCCTACGTCTCTCTTTTGTAAGATCCTAATGAAAGATCAATGCCCTGTAGCCACCTGTAAGGACATAGGGATCAGCAATATGCAATAAAATACACATCTGTATATCCCTCACCACACCCCACTACCCCACCACCACCAGTATGGTTCCAAAGTGGGAACAGACCAAGCCAGAAATGAAGCACAGGTGAAGACCAAACACACTCAAAAGATGGAGTAGACAGGCTCTGGGCACAGCTTATCAGAACGTCCTGTCTCCTCTGACAGAGGAAAGTCACATCCGTAACTTGGTTAACCATTACAAGCCACCCCAAATTCCTCCCTGGGAGTAATTTCTTACACATAATACTTTCTACCACGTTTACCTGAACAAACATTTTCCCATGGTCAAATCTGCTAGCATGTTCAAGTCATACCTTGATTGTTCTGGAGGCTTGCCTAGAGGCTATCCCAACAAAATTTCAGAATTAAATCCTCCAAGGAAAAAATAAGAACAATATAAAAAGTTAATTACAACACCTTGCCCTCCACAGATAAAGCACACTCCTATGAGTTTACCAGCTGCAAAAACAGAAGGCTGTATTTAAAAAAGAGATTTTAAAAGCAAAACATGTCATTGCACATGCTGCTCCTGTCCAGGGGCAGGATAAGGCAGTGTGTGCACACACACTCACACAGATGTAGACACTGAAACAAAAGCTAGAAATTGCTCAAATGCAGCATAGGAGTCTACATACAGGTCCTATTATTATGCAGCATCCCATCATTCTGCCCTGTGTTGACATTCATGGGAGGGGATGAAATTTAGTCCTTCAGCAGAGCACAGAAGAGGTAACTATCCTGGATAAGAGAGCAGGATGCATTTCCAGCAGTGAGATGAGAGGCTCACCACAGTCCCTGCGCTAATCCAACTTTGGTAAGTTAAGAGGGTGAAAAGTCTATTTATAGTTTTTTAATTAACCATCTTCTACAGCGTTATTAAGCAGCAATCAAAGATGCAGATGCTACTGATTTGACTGGTAAGAAAGTACACTGTGCTGAATATTAAGGAACTTTGCCCCTATAAATAGGTCTAATCACCATCTGAAGGCTGGAAGGCAGTGATGAAAGAAAGCATTAATAAGACCCTAATTAGGCCCCGCAGCAGGCTGTACTCCACCAGGGTGTTCATGTTACTAGATGTCTCTCATAGTAGCACCCTCAAACTCCACTCTAGATGTTACTGCTTTGGTCTCAAGACCTCTAGTAACTATTTTAGGCAAGAGTGGGGTTTCTCCATCTTTGGAGTGCTTGGCATTGGCTGGGATTTTGCCTCCCAGTGCTATTTCTGGAACAAAATGACTCCAGATTTCAGCTGTCCCACCCTGCCCACTATCAAGAAGTGAATTTAAACTGAGGAGCTGGAGTTCCCCAGACACAGAAACTGGCAACGGCTGCAGGCAAATGAAAAGCTTGAGAAGCCATCATTCTCCCTCCATCTAAGCAGCAGGAGCACACCATGGCCCAATCTACCTCACAAGGTTACTTTAGCCACAGCTGTAAAAGCCGTTTCTGCTCCTTCCCTCCAGCTTTAGAGGACACTTAACCCCAGTCTTTCAGCCTATCCTTGCGGTACAGCATTACCTCAGAACAACACCAGCAACAAAAAGCCCATGTAGGAAATGAATCCTACAGGGCATCTCCCGCTCCCACAACTGCTCATTGATACAGGACTACCTGAACAGCCAAAACCTTTTCAAAAGGAGTCAGCCTCACATCACACCATGGCCCTGCAGAAGCAGTAGAGCACTAAGGAGCCTGACAGTCAGCAGGAGCACTTGAAGAAAAGCACTGGCCTGTCAAAAATCCACTTCTGAAAGTGTGAGCCCAGCATTTAAGGCACCTCCTTCTCAAGAATCCAGAGCCATTAAAAAAACCTTTGGCTCAAACAGTTTCCTTTGAAAGAAATAGCAGCTGTGGCAGCTAATATAGGTGAAATCTGGAGACTCGTTCTTACCCTAAAAACCACTCAGAGCTACTTAGATTTGTTGGTTTGTCACATACTGCCATATTCCATTTAGGCTTAAGAGAAAGAATCAAAATTTGAGATCTCAGAGCCCAGCTTTACAACAGCATGTGGCAAGTCCTTGGCAAAATACCAGACATTTAAAGGTGGATTAGATATAACAAATTATATGGACTCTCCAGAAGACAGAATGCTATTACAGTTTTTTTTTAAAGAGAATCTGAAAAGTAGAGACCTGAACGAATTTGGAGGTGCACTTCAATCCTGCCAGCTCCATAAGTTAAGGACCCCCTCTAAGCCACTACTGTCTTCAGGACAATCCCCACAACACAGGCAGCCTCTCTCACCTTGCTGAGAAGGCTCTGTCCTCTAAGCACAGGCTGAAATTGATTTCCTCCAGCCGGATACAGGTCCGGATACGGATAAAGGTCATTTTGACAGACAGATGTCAATCTCTAAAGTTAATCAACTAAATAATTTCTAAATAATCAACTCTCCACCTTTGGCTCTCATCAGTAATGGAGACAATCAGATGCTGTAATGAACAATTGATCTGATTCCAGGGCAGCACATACAATTGACCACAAACGCTCTGCTAATTGCCTGCCTTCCCTTCCTATCAGTATTTATTTATTACAAAGAAAGCCTAAACAAATAGCTTAGCTACACCTACTATACAGACATCATAACTAAGGTTAAGAATCCAATCCCAAACGTCCAGTCACAGCTCGCTCTTTGATTTCCCACATGGGGACACTTTGGTTTTGTATGCCTGAAGTACCCAGAAACCACTGGCTATGCAAAGTCCTCTAGAGCGCCATTTCTCTGCAATAAGCTCTCTTACACAATGTAATTCCAAAACCAGGCTAACCAGAATGATGATGTAGAGCTTCCTTCAGAACCTCCTGAGCTTCTCNAGGAAGGAAAGGATCCAGCTAGTTCTTCCCTCTAATATTCTGATGCAAAATCAGCTCCACCCTCCTGTAGAGGGACCCTAGCTGCAGATCGCACTGCTGCAAACCATAACTTTCAATGTCCTGGTTTGCACTTCCACATTCAGTACCCTCCGCTCCAAAATTCTGGAGTTTTACAGTCCCCAGGCTCCACATGGCATGTTGCAACAAAGCCTTAGACATTCAGTTAAGGAAACAATCGAATCAATCCAGCAACCAGATCAGTTCCTGCCTGTTTTATACATTCAAAAGCAAAGGCAATGCTTGCGTTTCTAGAAGATGACAGGAGGGGAACTCAGTAAATAAGGAATTTCTTCAAGTCTGTTCACATTTGCTAGAAGAAATATCCCTACAGAATGGCCTGACTGATAGGAGCTGACAAAAAGCTGGGTCAAATAAATGACACCTGGATGGACTATTTTCTGGGAAATGTTATCTTCTGAAGGGGTCTAAGCAGAGCTGATTAGCTACAGAAATTGCTTTTCTGAGTGATAAAAATGATTCCCTTCAACCTCTTACACCACAGCCATGGGAGACATAACAATTTCAGACATAATCCTCTTCTTCCTCTGCACATTACCTTTAATCTAAAAAAAATGTTATATATAAAAAAATCTGCCTTGCTTCCAGGATTACTTCAATACTATTTTTCCCCAGCACTCAATTTCTACCATTCCATTTCACTCCCCAAGCTGAGCTTGACATGAGCACAGTCACCTGGTATTACCCAGAAGCCAGATTGCAGAGTAGTTCCCAGGAATTATCTGTTTTAAGTTTTCTGGCCCATGATCTCCTGAGCTGAGAGAAGAGGACAGCACTTTGTATCTGAAGGAATGAAGATTTAAAACTCAGTTTAAATATCTGGAGAGATATAAGATGGACAGATGCTAAGAATAGCAGCCTGTGCTGCTCTGGGAGTGCCTCAGGGCTCTGGAAGTGTGGCTGTTTCTCCCCCATTCAAAGCATCCCAGGAATACAGAGATATAGCAGGCAGCCTCTACATCCCAGCTTTGCTACTCAGACAAGACAAACATAATGAAATATCAGGAGAATTTATCAGCCAACCTTCCTAAAGTAAAGTCTAAGCAAGGGCCAGTTGACTGGAGCACCTGTGATTCCCGGAAAACTGTCATGCAGAAAAGCCACTACAAGGACACGCCAAAGCCACTTTACTTCCAGGCCTTGCCTCTGGCAAGAGCAACACGCTCCGCTTCCTTCCACTGCTCCAGACAGGCTCTGTATTTCAGGGAACAGCCAAGGAATGGGGCGGTTCTAGCTTCTACCTCATCTACTCCAGGATAGGTCAGTGCAGTCTGCAAATCACAGCCAGCAACAGCAGCCATGCAACCTCCATGAAGTAAAGAGCTAATCCCAGGCAAACTCCCAAATGGCATTTGCCTCTGTCACGTGAAATGCCACAACCACTGTCAGCACTGTCCCACACTCCTTGTTGGAAGCTGCATTGCGACTTGTACAGAGTCAAGAATTAGTCTCTTCTGCACAGGGATAAAGACCCTCCTCTTTGGAAAGACGTCTTTGGGAAAATCCAGGTGCTATTCAACCATTCAATATCTGAACTACATTTAATAACCAAAAAAACAAAAAAACAAAAAACAAAAACACCCCAAACCAAAATGAAACAAAAAAACCCCAAACCCAAACAAAACCCCACCAAAACACAAACCCCCCCACAAACAAACAACCAACCAACCAAAAAGGAGGGGAAAACCTTATCACAGGATTTCCTGTTGATTACCGAAATAAATACTACCAACGACCATCACTGCTGGACATGAATTCACATCCATCAGCATCTTTTCTTCATGTGCACAGCTAGGTCTAATAGTCCTGTGGTCTTCTTACTGCTGGCCAACTCATTCTTTATTTCAAACATAGAAAAAGATTATTACAGTAACTGCAATTATCGTATCAGCATTTGGGTTCACTTGCAAACACTGACAATATGGTTTTATTTTACAAATCATTACAACCAGCACAACTACTGGCCTGGGAGTGTACTTGAAATAGTACAAAATACCCAAACCCCATCACAAGCCATTAGCCGACTTTCTGAGCAAAAATCACATAACGCACAACCGAGTGCCGTGTCTCTCTCTGACACCTCCTCTGTTTTTTGTTCCTCCCTTCAGGCTGCAGCATTTCCCATCTGTCCCCACAGGGTACCTGATCTACACTGAAAAGAGGAATCGCCCTTGCCATTCCCTCAAACCCTATGTGGAGCTCAGGAGTCCTGTATGTCACCGCCAACTTGAGGATTCCATTTGAATTTGAATGCTTTTTGAATGCTTTTCCACTTCAGGATCAAAACAACTTCTCAAAACTTATGTCCATGCCTTCCTGGCAGATCTCCCAATTCATGTCATGGCTAAGCACCGAAGCACCACATAACAATCACAGAATGGCTCAGGCTGGAAGGGACCTCAGTGGGTCAACTGGTACAACTTCTTGCTCAAGCAGAGTCATCCTAGAGCACCCAGCACAGGACTGCACCCAAATGGTCCTTTAATATCCAGTGAGGGAGACTCCACAACTTGTCTGGAAAATCTTTTTTTGAGGCTGAACAGACCCAGCTCCCTCAGCCGGCCCTCACAAGAGATGCTCCAGACCCTTAATCAACTTTGTCGCTCTCTGCTGGAGCTCCATGAGTCAGATGCCCTATGGAGTCCAGAAACGGACACAGCACTCCAAGTGTGGCCTCACCAACACTGGGCAGAGAGGCAGGATCAGATCCCTCGACCTGCAGGCGATGCTTTTCCTAATGCACCCAGAATAAGAAGTGCAACGAGCCATTTTCCAACCCTGCTGTCCCTCCCTAACAGACGCTGCTGAGCTCTCCTGCCTATCAGCCGGCGGGGCTCCCGACGGGCAGCGCCTGTGGCCCCCGGACATGACAGGCCGCAGTCCCAGCACAGCCTCCCGCGGAGGCCCCGCTCGGGCCCGGCGGGAGAGTACCCACCGGAGCCGCGGCCGCTCTCCAGAGCCGTTCCCGAGGCCGTTCCCCTGCCCCGTCGGCCACACCCGGATCCCCGGGGCTCTGAGGGGCCCGGGCTCGGCCCCGCCCCTGCGCGCGCTCCCCTCAGCGCCGCGCGCCCCTCACCTGCCGCCCGCGGCCACGCCCCTGCGCCCCGCGCCGCTTCCGCCCTCACGGGTGCGTCACTTCCTCTCGGATGGCGGCCCCGGGGGGGAGCGCCCTGGCCGGGTGGAAGTGGCCGAGTGAGGGAATGTCCTGGGCTGGAAGGGCCCCCCCATGGATCACAGAGCCCAGCTCCTGGCCCTGCCCAGGACACCCCCAGAGTCACCCCGTGTGCCCCAGAGCCGTGTCCAAACGCTCCTGGAGCTCCGGCAGGCTGGCGCTGTGCCCGCTGCCCTGGGGAGCTGTTCCAGTGCCCAGCCACCCTCTGGGGGAAAAACCTTTCCCTGATACCGCCCTAAACCTGCCCTGGCACAGCCTCAGGCCATTCCCTCGGGTCCTGGCGCTGTCACCACAGAGGGGAGACCAGTGCCTGCCCCCTCTGCCCCTCTCAGGGAAGTTGAATGTCACTGTGAGGTCTGCCCTCAGTCTCCTCCAGGCTGAACAGACCACGTGCCCTCAGCTGCTCCTCACGGGCTTCCACTCCAGACTCTTCACCCTCCTTCCTTTGGACACTCTCTAATAGTTCCAGCCCGACTTCTGCACCTGGCTGATTCTTTGCTTCTACGTTACCTGGCACAGAGTATGGCAAGCAAAAGGAGGAATCTCTGCCTCACACTACTCGCTACTGCTCATGTTTAGAGCTGGCTATTTAAAATTTGACTTAAATACAGAACTTTAAAGAATTTTGCACTAGTTTGTTATTGTATTGCTTTTTTTCCATTCCAGCAACCAAGGTCTCCCAGCAAAAATGCTCATGAAAAATGAATTGCAAGAGCGCATCTGTAAACATTAAACCCGCACTTTAAAGGGCTTTGTGCTGCACATGACAGAGGTATTTGAATGCTTTTCCATTTCAGGATCAGAAACAATTTCTCAAAACTTATGTAAACAGTTACAACTTCACACCATTTGAATAGCAAATACCAGCTTGCGGATGCACCAGGGAACACTTGTGATTGATATGTAGCATTAAAGTGGTGCACAGGGGGAAAAAAGAAGGCAAGCCTCTTCAAACAGGGAATGCACTTGAAGACATCAGCACCCACTCATGCATATTCAGCTCAGGGGAAAAAGGTATAAGGATAAATTATCTGTTGCAGATTGTTTGCACGGTTCCACACCTTTGCAGTGGGAAGCGCGAAGTGGGGGGAGTGATGTTGGACCCAGTGGAGTTGCAGAGGACATCAGTAGCCAACAGCAGTAGCAGCTTCCCTGTTTCAGAGCCTGCAGGAGGTGCAGTTCTTGCCCTTATAGTGTTTTAACAATGGGCCTGGTAAGACCCATAAATAAGGAAAGCATAAAGGCACAAGGCCCAAGCACTAAGGACCAGGGTAGGAGCTATTGAAACTCTCTGTGAGGGATGGAAAATCCTGCCAAAAACTCAAAGCAGATAAAAAATCAGATCTATCCGAATCTGAACAAGGAGCATGTGTGTGGGTGTCAGGACCTGTCAAAAATAAAACGGGGAAGCGGATGTAAGAAGCAACAATCCAATCTATTCTTATCCATTTTTATTTATATACAGCTGATGGGAAGCCCTCCAAATGCTTTTTGCTGTTTGGTGAAATCCAGTTCAAACCATTTACAAAATTCAAGAGAAAGCAAGAGGTGATGGCAGGCTGATACAGTCCCTTCCCATGTCCCCCTCCCAACCTGAGGAAGAGGAGCCAGCAGGTTTGCAAAATCCATCATTAAAGGACAAAAAGAGAGCTAACAGAGAGAAAGAAAAGGAAGACTGGATCTTAGGCTGGGTGAGCCGAGCAGCAGCGATACAGCAAGTCCTAGGTGAGAAGCAATAGCAAGGTAGCGCTGGACTGGATAAAGAACTAGGAAGACCCTGGTAGTGAGTGAGAGGCTGTAAATGGTTGTGAACTCCTGAGTAATGTTGTCATATATGAAACTTCCTGTCTTACAGAGAAGATCTGTCTAAGCAGGCACAAGCAGGTGTGGACAATGCCACAGGAAGAGTCTGGAAGCAAATCAGGAGAGCAGCTGCTTGACACAGTGTTTAATTCAACTGCAAAGGCACCAGTCTCCATCCAGCTGCATGGCTTGGCTCTTGGAACTGGCTGGTGGAGATACTGGACACAGTTTCTTCTCTCTCCAGAGAAATGTTTTCTGGATACATTTCATAACCTTCCACAGGCTATTTTTGATGGTCTGGAGGACAGGACCCTTTTAGTTCAGCAAGGGCTACTCTCAGGGATCTGACTGTCACCTGTGACCACAAAGCTCACCCTGCACTGCCTTACACTGGAAAGTTTCAGCCAACAAAAAGTCACACACAGTATCTTTCTCCTCCAACAAAAGGAGCACTACTGTCTAGAGTCTTCTTCTGTCTGTTAGTTTTTCCATCACTACAATATTCAAGGGCTTCCACCCTGCCCAGAATTCTTGCAAAAAAGCTTTTTTTTCCTGCAGGCTGGAGCCATTGCAATTATATATACACAAACCAATCACTCATCTATTGTTGTGTCACAGACAAAAATTCGTGTGCAGCAGCCAACCCTTTTAGATTCACATTGTATTTGAACTCGTTTTCGCATTTCTGAAGCTGCATTTTCCCACCAGAGTGTTTCTCTGAAGTAAAAAAAACCAAAACAAACAAACAAACAAACAAAACAAGCAGCAAAAAAAGCAAACCAAAACACTCAACCTTCAAAACATTAAATTAACTTGCTCTTTCTTTTGTTATTTTTTACTGAGCAAAGTCACCTTGGGCAGGTAGTTAGTGCCTCACTTTTCTTGCTAGAAAAATGGAAACAACAATATTTTTCCATCTTTGATATTTTTAGGGTGGAAAAGGTTGCTGCTTAATATTTTTTATAATGTTTTATACCAAAATTTAATAAAATAAAGCTGAGAACCTGCAGGAAAAATGTAAAAAGCAAAGGTGAGAAGAATACAGAGTGCTGCTGTGGTTGTGTTTTGAAGGTGTTGGAAATTCTTGTAGTCTGTTGAACAGCATTTGTCAAACATTCACGCAGAACTGTCTGAGTTGCTTTTGCATGAGGTTAGAACACAGACCAGCTCTTACTCCAGACATCCCTCTTGTTTTGGGGGTTTTCAGATCTGAGGGATGTTTTGCTATTCCAGTTGAATGTAAGGTTGAGCTCACCTAACCTTTAGAATTGTTTGGAGCTCAGATTTTGCTTCAGGTCTGACTCTAATGCTTTGCTTGTAGTGTTGCCTTAGAAGAACAGGCAGGCAGGAACTCTGACCCTTGTTCTGTGTCTGATGACAATTAGCACCTTGTCTGAGTGCGCACCACCGATCAGTATATGCTCACAAGATCTTAAAACAACACAAAACTAAACAGGGTTCTGTCATTTGGGAGTGAAAAGTAAAAGGTGAAGCACCTTTATTTCCCCATGGCATATAAATGCTCTAGCTATAACATGAATGCCTGTATTATCTGTGAGGTATTCTTACTGCAGGGGGATAAAGTAAGGGCCCAGTGCAGCCCTCTTTCCTTTTGCACAAGCTTTCTTCTGACTCAGGTATCTGAAGACACTTTTTCCACACACTTCCTCACAAACTTTCCTCTTCCCCTAGCAGTGGGGCTTTGGGGTAAAATACAGTGGAGTGGAACAAACTAGAGCCTGAAGTTGATAGAAGTACCATACCTGTACCCCTTCTCGACCACTCTTGTTTCTCCTCCTCCTCAACTCCTTCTGCTTCCACACTTTCTCCCCTATCGTCCAAGCCTACTGCTCAGCCCTGGAGTCACAACTCTAAACATCACTCACCAGCATCACATTACTTATTCCTCATGAGTGCCAGAACTCTTCTGATGCCCTGTCCCTGCACTGCCCATCAGACTGTAAGTTCTCCAGGGCACAATGGGCCGCAGTATTTCACATAGGGGTCAGGCTGAAGCACTCAGGCAATGCTGGGACCAGCTCCTGCCTCCCCCTCAATAAACAATAAAAATGCAACTTTTTCAGTGCACACATGAGTATAACATGGCTCTTGTATTACTGGCACAGGTTAAAATGGTACCCTTTGTATGACTGCCCTGAACTAGTGTCTGACGCACCTTGAAGTGGTTGGCAAGGAAAAGTTGGATTGCGAAGTTCTCTGTCTTAAGCGTCGCTGGGTAGACTCTTAGCTGTGAACTCCAAAGTGCCATTCCTCAACTTGCATCTACACAATTTTACATTCGCACAGTAATAACCTTTGTTGACCTAAAAAAAAGCATATTTCTGAAATAAAGGTATATCAGCGAAACAACGGTAACAAAAAGTAGGCCACAAAGAGTAGAAAGTCCCTGGAGAGGAGCACAGATGAGGACAGTGTTCTAGGCACATTCTTTTATTCTGTGGCTCCTTTCCACACTGCTGGAACACCCCCAGCCCTGAGAGTCCTGAGTGGGGCTGACCTTGCTGCCCACGTGAGATCTGTGGGAGCACAGCACAGCAGTGTGGCTGCAGGCCAATGCTTTCATTTCTGTAACGTGCATTCCTAAGAGCATGGTTACAGCAGGTAGGGATCAAATCCATGCTTCTTGCATGACTGAACACAGCATTCCCGCTAGGCTACCTCGCAAGAGATCAAACCTTCCATACCAGGCCTTTATAAAAAAATAAATGAAAGAGAGAAATATTAAGAACAGCCATAGCTAAGAGAAAAGGTATTCTAAGGTCATCCATTTAGCCATGGTCCCAACAGGCCCAAATTACTTGTTTGATGTTAAAGTCAACACATACAAGACTCACAGAGTCTGTAACGTTCTATTGCACCCTCACATTCTATAGCAACCGTGCACACAATCCTGTACTCACATTCTGTAGCACCCAGCTATTTGCCATGCAGTCCCAGCTACCATTTCTTAGTCACGCCAGAAACCAGCTATCCAAAGCTTCTCCCCTTTCCTGCAGCCATGAGCTCCATTGCTGGCTGTCCTTCTGTTTTCATAACAAAATCAGGAGTTGTCACAAATTCACCAATTGCCCTCTGCCACGTGAAGAGGGTATGAACCCAAGGATGAAGGAGCCAGCTACAACTCCCAGCTACCACGTTAGTGAGTCATTATGGAGATCGCTCTTCTTTTGATTCTGACATCCCTTAAGTTTATTTAGAACAGTGTGGGTGCTAAATATTAGATGTTGCTTCCAAAAAGACTGAAGATTGGGTTTTTTTTCCCATCCTGAAAGTCTCAAATAAAAATCAGCATTCTGATGAAAATTTACTGCACTTTCTCTCCAGCTTTGGACATTACTTTCTTTTTTGTTTGTTTGGTTGGTTTTTTTAAAAAAAAATGTTTTTTTAAAAAAATTCTTCTGGACTTTCAGTTCCTAAAAGGAGAAGAAAAAAGATGGAATTCTCAAGAACATTTCTTCCTTTACATAAAAATTCATATTTTTCAAATCACATATACTTAAACTAGGAACTTTAAGAGTATTCTATCAGTTTCCAACATTAGTGTCAATGTTTTTAATTGTACATTTTAATGCTTCAATACATAAGTCATTGCTAGATACAAATTAGGGGATTTCTGAATATATTTGGAAAGTTAATAAAAAGAGAAACATGAAAAAAGAGACGCAAGACCCTGCATTAAATATTAGGACTAAAAGGAACTGGAGAGAAATATGTTCTATTAAACATCTACTGAAAATATTAGTGTGTATTAAGACATTCTGACAAATTCTTGTCTGAATACTGACAGCAGGACACTCAAATCATTATAGGAAAAACTGTTTCCAAGCAGAATAATGAGAGGTAAAAGCAAGGGGAAAAAAAAGAAAAAATAAGCTTTCGGTAAATAATTCATTTTCATTATTGTCACCATCAATTAGGACTCAGTTCTGAACCACTTAACTGTATTTTTGACATTTCCTCCTAAAATCATATTTCAGAAAATTAAGTAATATGTGATTAGAGAAAAATTTGCACTTTAATGAAATTTGCACTTTAATAAAAGCTTGTTCCTGCAGACTTAGTTTCAAGCTGGAAATAATTTTTCATATTTTCAAACATAAAAGCTAAATAACAGAAATCAATATTCCCTAGGAATAAGACTCACACCTGTGAAAAGTTGATTCAAATTCCTTTCTGTCAATAGCAAGCTCCTGTTTTAGGATTTGAGGGGATGTTCAAATTGGTTGGTTTGTGCAAATAATTCATTATTTGATTTAGTTTTTGAACCAAAAAATAAAACTCTGCTCTTTTTTTCCCCTCCCCCAAAAAACATGCCTAAAACATCGTTTTTGGTGTATTTGGTAAATAATAAAACCCCCATAGTTTCAGGATAAGATATTTGCTATGTTTTGGTGGGAACCAACATTAGTTCTGTAACCTTTTTTTCCAGATATGTGCAATAAAAGAAGAGCCTAGGCATTACACTCAGAGATTTTTTTTTCCCAGTTTCTACTCAAATGGAAATTTAGTGAAAACTCAAAATTCCTACCTGAAATATTTTCTTTCTGAATGAACAGTGAAACACATATTAAACATTTCCAATAAAACTATTAGTTTTGCATTTCTATCTTTTGGGTGCTTTGTACTGCTCTTCAGTATTCACATGAAGCTTACTATAAAAGGCTATTACAATATTTCTCATCAAAGCTTACTATATGAGGCTATTATAATTCCTCTGTGCTGCAAGCGAAATTTCCTGGTGGTCCTTAAAGTTATGCCTTATTAACTACCTTGTAATAGCTGTATGCCAATGTGCCATGTTAATTCCACAGGATTTTTCTCTAGAAACATGAAGGGTTTTTTGCATTTGTGTTATAACATCAGGTCCCTACTTAATTCTAAGAATGACAGATGCAATCTTTCCTTTCATTTACAAAGCAGTAGGACATGTATGTCCCACTTCAGCCTTTAATTCCCCTTCCATTTTAGAGTGATCTAAAGATGCCAAAATAATAGTGTGCAACACAACATATATTTTAACATCATTTTGTCATTGTTTCATAATAAAACCAGTACATTCGTTTAGTAAGTATTTCTGTTAGTATTTCTATATGCTAGTGAAACTGCATAGCTAATTAAAAAAAAAAATAGTAGAGCTAAGCATCTGTAGATTACTCCAGGCTTTAATTTTTTCCTGTTCCCAGGAGAAGACAAAGGGCTTAGGAAAAAACCTAACAAAATATTGTCCTCATTGTTTTAAATCTCAAACATATTCAGTGAGTGCATCCCAAATTCACAAATAAATTTTCATTGTTTATTTTGATAAATAAACAATTTACTATGATATCCATTTTATCACGGCCTTCAGTTGTAGGTGAGCACATCCACTAAAATGAGCCAGAAACAGAGGATCGTTATCAGGAAGACAGGGCCACAGCCAAGCTCCTAACCTCCCAGCTCAGGTTGGGCTTCAGTCACCACCAAAATGTCTTCTCAGAACTACACAGAATGTGAACGTGACCTTGAATTTCCCACTGAGTCCTGAGCATCAGGGTTGAGCCCAGAAATCCTGCAGGTTTGTTTGAGGAGGCCTCTGTCTATTTTTATCCAAGTGTTTTGCTGCCAGGCAGAGGTGCTGAGTTGGATTGCTGAAGAGAGGCTGCATCCTGCCCTGAACAGTGAGACAGCACCCGTGTCCTCTGCCCGCAAAGCCGTGGGGCACTCCTGCCTTTAATGCAGGCGGTTGTGGACGTGTGTGGAGCGGGGACTTGACCTTTCTGGCACGCAGGGAAATAGGTGAGCATGGAGATGGCCAGGACAGGCCAGTCCAACAGCATTAGGAGCAAGAATCTGGCTTGTAAGGAAGAGTCAAAAGGATCAGGACCTTCACAGAACAACTGCTGCAGGGGAGAAAGAATATCTGAAAGGATCCAATCATATAAACATAAGGAAGAGATGGATTTTTGAATCTACCTCAAAATGAGCATGTAGGACTTATCAGAAGGAAAATAGAATTATCAACCAGCTACAAGAATATCCCTTAAAATTCAGATTGGTCTAGTAGTTATGGCACTATATCCAGAGGACAGTTGGGGCAGCATCTACCTCTTATTATGCTGACTGGCATTTACAGTTGAGAGCTCCTGACTTTATTTTGGGCTTAATTCACAGGATCACCAAATGGCCTGGGTTGATAGGACCTCTGGAGATCATCTAGCCCAACTTCCCTGCTATAGCAGGTTGCACAGGATCACATCAAGCTGGGTTTTGAATATCTCCAGAGGAGACTCCACAGCCTCTCTGAACATCCTGTTCCAGTGCTCTGTCACTCTTAAAGTAAATCTGTGTTTCTGTCTGGGCCCTGTGCCTCTTATCCCGTTGCTGTGCACCTCTGAGGAGAGTCTGGCCCCATCCTCTTGACTGTATTCCTGATAGTCATGCAAATGGTGGCACAGCATTCTACCTAGTCTTTATCATTGCAGAGCAGTCCATTTGGACCAGCACTAGCACTGATGAGGTAGTTTGGCTCCTTTTCCTCTTTGGAAATCTAACCAGGACAGGCAGACTATCACATTAAGAGTTCCTCCATTGCCTCTTTGAATGTAGGCAACAGGAGCTTGGCCTTGAGTATGCACCATTACCTTCACAGAAGCGAAGGAAACACAAAAATTAATGCCAAGTCCAATATTGTTTCAGTCACATTTGGTATTTTATAGGCCTGTTTTGTTCAGTTTGGTATAGTACTGTTTATGTCCTGAAATCTATGGTCTGAAACGCAGGAATGTATGTTATGGAAGAACACCCCCTGCTGCAGAATCTCAGCCTCTCCATTTGCAGGAGCTCCGGACAACACGACAGACTAGTGCCAGGTTTGCATTAAGAACAACTGGTTTTATTTAGGTCCTCCTGAAAATTAATTTTGGTCTTTTTAAATTGACTGGCTTCATTCCACAACCACCAGAGTTAAAGAATAAATACTCTATCACTTTTTTTTTTTTCATGATATCAAAACTCATGCCATATCAATAAAGTGTTATCTGCAGCTGAAAGATTGGCAGAAGGAGGTAAGTGGAAGTTGGGGAGCTGATGCTTTGGCTAGACAGACTTATGTGCTTGGCTTGAACTCACTGATTTCAAAATGAGGCCTCATGCACCTGCTTGCCTGGAGCAGCTTATAGGATTGGGGTCAGAACTGAACTGCAGCTACCAGGAAAGCCTCTCTCTCAACCCTGCCTCCAGTTTTTTCTTACCATTGTCATGCTTATGTCATGTTTAGCAGCACTAATGCCGCCTGATCTCTGTAAACTATGTCATACTAGTGGAAGAAAAGAACAATGCTTGTCTGCCCTCTCCTTCTCTGTACTCTCCTTCTTTTTATTAATTATTATTATTATTATTTTGTTAAATGATGACTGTGAGAAGGCCAGATTTATTTTGGCAGATATGGCTGCTAATTCATATCTACTATCACTGAGAGACATGATCTGAATTTGGGATGTCTCTCTATTTATAATCCATTTGTTATCTTAATAAATATTTGTGATTTGTTTATCTGACACAGATGACATGTTTATTATTACAAATAAGCTTCTTGGTCATGATTCACATTGGTCTCTATTATTTTGGACTGTTTTCATTTATCTGTGGGCAGCTCATTCTGTTTTATATGTTCTGTCACAGTTGGTTGTGTTTTGCCTTTTTGTGCTGATCTCTGTAAAAAAAGCCCAAAACATCACATAAAAAATTAAAACCCAAAGAGAACGTGTCCAAAATCACCACTCTATGACATCCATCCAGCATTAATTTCAATGTGAAACAAGTACAAACCTGAACAGATGGGAAGCTTTTAAACAAATCATAACTTAAGCCATCAGCAAATAGCTCTGGCTCCTTTAGGATCCAGACCTATAAGCTCTTCAAGTCTTACAAAGTGGACTTCAACCCAGCTTTCAAGTTTTGAGTCTTCCTTTTGACTGTACTCAGCATGTCTTTATTACATATATCCAGCTATTCCCTTCAGTTTACTGAGAGCACTTTAGTACCTTTCTGGCTCTTTTTGCACATTCACTTTTCTTCCACAACTTTCACGCCAGTCTTGCCTGCAGACAAAACATCAGCCTTCCCCTTGCCTCAGTTCTGCCCAGCACAGTGACTGACAGCCTGAGCATCGCTGCCTTCTGTCACTTCCACCTGTCTCCCTGCCCAATTCACATCAGTTTGTGTTCCCCACCATCCAGCCACTGTTACTGCTTGTGGCTCCTTAGCTCTCCCTCCTTCCAGGGACAAGACCCTTTGTCCTTTGCCATTTCTTTGCTTCCCAAGGTGAGCACTGCGGAGAGTGCTGCAGAGGGAATGAGTAACTGAACTGTTATCTCTGCAAGGGAGCTGCTGTGAGCTGTAGGGATTGTTTTCTTTTTTTCGTTTTATAATGAGTGTAGTGTTGTTTCAGAAGATACTTCTGCTCACTATCTGAAAAGATCTGCTAGGCTGTTCTTACTTGAGAGGTGTACAAATAAGGTAGCCAGAAAATCAGTGAGCAATTTCTCTCTGGCCAATATTGCAAGTTTTCAGCTGATTGCCTTGTCACCAGATTGGCTTCAATCATTGCCAAAATCCCATCAGTTGTGAAGAAATTCAGAAGACTGAATTTCTCGCACCCAGAGCTTAACCTTATGTTAAACTAATTCATGGAAGCTAGACCTGCCACCATTCGACCTATCTCCTGCTCTTTAGGGGTCTCCCAAAACAGAGGGGGTCTTTTGTGTCCTTTGCATGAGGCAGAGGTTCTACACTGTGGAGCCAATTGCAGCTGTGTGCATGGTGGTGGATGTCTGAAACAATTCCATTGTGTTCCTCAAAGAAAAGTCTGGAGCAAGTTCTTTCAGTTTTGAGTTTTGTCTTTTCGTATGCTCCTTGAAATTCTTTCAGACACCAAAATAGAACACAGAAATTTGTCACAAGCCAGCATGTCTGAGCAGAAGAGATTCTGTCTACAAGTACATTTGAGGGCAAAAGTTGACCTGAGCAAAAGCCTGACTCCATAAATAATGAGCAACAAGAGATAGGAGCACATCTCAGCAGCGACCTCTTCAGCAAACACTTGGGCTGCCTCTAGTTAGACCATGCTACATATAAGGAAGTCTGAAAGATTACCTCAAAAGCCAAAGAACCCCAAAAGACTCAAGTTTTTAGAAAATTACATCATTTAAAGTGATCAGTCCATTTATCTTGCTAAATATAATATCATCAGGTGATTTGATCAGTCACCTTCAAGGAGAGAAAAAACTTTAGGACTAAGGAGCTCTTTACCCTGGTAGAGAAGGGCATAATTACTCATGTCTGGAAAATAAAAAGGGTAACTTCACCTAAGAAAAATATTCCAACTTGTCAACTGTGACAGAGATAACCCACAGTAACAAAATATCATGGAATGAGACAAATTCTCTACCTTTTACTATCTTCCCAGTGGTTCCAGAAGCATTTCTGGAGATACATTTTTCTTAAACTCATGTTCCAAACTGCATGAGATTATACAGTATGTAGCATATCAGGTCAGATGCTTTATTGACTTGTCCTAGCCTTAATTTTCCTGAGAAGTCAGCATCTGCTTAGCCCTGTTATGAAACCTGAGCACAGACCAACAAGCCACACTGTCAAGGTGAAACAGGATTGCACCAAGGGTCTGTAATCAGAAAAGGCTCTGTCTGCTTCAGATGAGGATTGAGTAAAGGCAGGAAGTAAAGGCTCTGGTATCTTCATCTTTAGTCCCGTAGCTACATCAACTAAAAGCCAGGTGTTATGGTCTGCAGTCTTACTTTCTTTAAGCTGAATTCTGCAACAAGGTGAACTTTCTTGTGTTGAAGCCGTTGAATTGTTAATTCATACTGATAGCACAAAATTAGAAGCAAAGGCAAAATGTCTTCTATATACCAAACATAAAGAGTTGAAATATGGTGAGGACAAATGCTGCTTCTTCTGTCAATTTTTTTTCTCTTCAGTGGAACACAGCTAAGCTGACATAAATATTTTAAACAGCTGCTCATCAGAAAAATGCTGTATTGTAGCCTGAGCTGAAATGCATCCTGTTCATGAATGTTTTTTGTTTTCTTGATAGTATTTGATTTCTGCCATTGTAGAAAAAACTAGTTGGAGTATGAGTTTACACTTAAAATTATTAAATTTTTTTTTTTAGATTTTTTTTCTGTGTATCTTATGCAAGGTCAGATCACACGAACTTGTCCCTTCTGAAAATCTTCATGTAATTTAGAGGACCCAGTCAGATAATACTGGGAGAATAGAGCCCATATTCAGGTTTTTTCTTTCCATTTTACTGCAATGTTTACAAAGGACTGAACAACTGTAACCTCAAACAAAAACCTGACTGACTCTGAAGAAAATGTCTCTGTGTAGCTTTTGCTCTCTAGAATTAATCAATTAAGTGGTCAAAGCTTAATTTCATGAAAAAGGCAGGAGATAATGTAACATTTAAGCAACATGAAAAGAGGAAGTGCAGTTTGAAGAGAGACCTTGATTCCTTTTAATTTGCAGTGAATAACAGAAGGCTGCAGTAGCACAGTTCAAATACAGTCAAGATTTTAAAATGTGTCAAAACCACACATCTCAACTAAGGCTACAATCCAGAATTTGTACCTTCTCCTGATGAGCAGCTGTTTTAAATATTTATATGGTAGTTTAGCTGTACTCAACTGAAGAGGAAAAAAACCCCAACCAAAATGGAAAGAAACAGAAGTATTTGTCCTTACCACATCTCAGTTCTTTATGTTTGATTTATAAATTGAGATGTTTCCCACTGCTTCTGGTTTTGTGGTATCAATAAGAATTAACAATTCAACATCCGCAACACAAGAGAGACAGAGAGATTTCACCTTGATGCAGATGTCAGGACTGCAGATCACAACACCTGGTTTTTAGGTGCTGGACTAGAGGGTGCCAGAGAACTACTCACACCTTTACTCAGTATTCACCCGGAGCAGAGGAAACACTGCTGTTGATTCCAATGTTTTCCAATTACAGGCACTGAGCAGTGTCCTGTGTGATTGTGGGCAACACGCTTCTCGTGTTAGCTTCATTTTATCCATCTGTTTAACAGGTGTAAGCAGATAGTGACTTGGCTTGAACTCAGGATGGTGAAACATCTTCTCATTGATCTGAATAGTTTTGGATGCAGCATCAAGTGAAAGAAGCCTGAGCGAAAGAAGCATTCAGGAGATGCACTTGTTTTTCCCCTCTGTCCATAAATTAGGCAAGAGAACATTATGATTGTCTTGATTCTATTTTGAAATTACTCATCTAACTCCTGCAGAATTTTTTTTTGGACTGCAGGCTGTTTGCAAGCAGTTCTGAGAATCTCTACTTGGGCAGCTGCTAACTTCCAGGTGAGACTGAAAATGCCCATCCTCCCCCAGAAATCAGAATGAAAGATGGAAATACAGGACCGGGATTCTTGCATTCCTTACCTCCCATCTTTTACTCTAGTTCTGTGGGGTTTTATATGGTTTGTGCTATGCTTCCTTGGGTGTTCTCCTTAAGAACTTAGATCTGATGGGAAATATCAGCTGTGGGGATTTCACTTGCCTTTCCGACCGGAAGAAGGGGAGAAAATGTTAGGTCAGTTAAGGTGAGTTTAACATTAAATGCAACATTGAATGTGCCTTTCCTTCAGTACCAAGGACTTGGTCTTAAACATCAATAATCTTTGTGGTATTCCATGTACACACCTTCCTAAATTCTCTTTTTCCTCAGACAAAGACAATAGAAATGCAGGTCTCATAGAAGTATAAAAAACCTTATAAGTTTATGATACTAAGTCCACAGAATCATAGCTGGAAACCTAAGCTATATACCCTGCTTCTCCAACTGGAAGCACTTTTGATACTGAATTACCATGGGTAAGTTGTTGCCTTGCAAGGTTGAGGCATGGAAGGTGGAGGAAATTGGGATCAAATTCAAGAAATGAGGAAAAGACTGCCTGGGTTTGCTGTGATGACCTCCTGTCCAAGAGGAGATAGAGTGTAACTGAGAAGGGAATGTCTCAAGCAGAATTTCAAATGGAAAAACACCGGAAGTCTCTACCTGTCAAAAAGGCTGGAGTGATTTGTTTGCATCAAGTTTCAGTGAGATGTTTAAAATTAAAGTGAGATTAGGACCTCTCAGAAAACGTTACAAGAACATTCTGCAGTGAAAGTTTTTCTACAGTTGAAACACTTAAAGGTGTTACTATCTTCCCTATCATGTATGCTTATTAGTATAACTTTATTTATGGATTAATTTTACTTTGAGTTAAATAGCTAAAGAAATATAAAATTAAGTCATATAGTATTAGACCTTTCCATTAAATCCTGTGGCTCGACTCATTTTTATTTTGTTGTTGTTTTATAATGAATGCTTATTTTAATTACTACTGCTGCACTTTATTTGTAATTGTCTGTGCAATGCCCAAGCACCTTGCTAAGTGGATAAGAAAAGCACTTTATTCCATAAGAACATAATTAATCCATTATTATTCATTATTATTTTTTCTGGAATGGACTGAAAATAATCAGTACTTTGAAAAATACAATACCAACAAATTATCTATGGCAAAAATAATTTTAACAGAATTCAGGCTTTCCTTATCTTTGCCATTGTTTCCTTTCAGATAATATCTCTCCTAAAGAGAGAAGCAGCAGCATTTAATGACCTGAAGTTTGGGCTAAATGCCAAAGATGCTTGAAATCAGAGATCTGTTGTGTTGTGTGTGTGGTGTCATCATGTGTTTCCCCCATCTCATCCCTTCTGCCTCATTCTCTTTCCCCAGCTTTCTGCATGGCCTTGGGCAAATCATTTAACCACTTTGTGTCTGCATTTCCCTTTTTTTGATGGCTATAATCCTACCATTCACCTTCTACAGAACAGTCCTTCACCAGTGAGCAGAGCTTGGCAAATGATGTATGCTAGGTATTGTGGCAGCATAATCGAAGTGCCACAATGATGGCGGGATAAAAGAGGAGGTGTTTTCCAGCTATGCAGGATCTTGCTCACAGTGAGAAAGAAGACATTCGATTTCTGGTGATGTGCTTGCAGATTCCTCCTGGATGAACACCCCATATTTACCCGATTTTCTTATTACAGAGGATTATGCAACTATTAACTCTTGAAGTTTTGTAAGGAGATCCTTGCATACTCCCTCATGTTAGGCACAAAAGCATTCTGCTGCATTTCTTTTGGCACATGCTCTCTTTAGAAACCTGGAAAGGCAGGGCTGGTTGTAGCATTTTTGTCCACCAGTCACCACACTTGCACAGAAAACAGGTTTGTTTCTTGTTCTCCTACTAATCTGCTTGGTTTTAGCTTACCAATACATGGCTGTAGGTCTCTGTTAGATTTATGACAAAGATTTATTAGTACAAATGAGGCTAATGAGGCCTGGTCAAGCAAATTAAAGGTGCAGAAACAATGAGTGAATACATCAGGTTAACTCTGTGCAGTAAAAGTCACATCTCCTGATAGGCTTTGAAACACCATGACAAAAGACTTCCAAGGTCTTTTGCCTCAATCATCCAAATCAGGATTATTTTTTTATTTTTAGTTAGTTTTTCCTTAAGAATACATAGATGACCTGGCTGACTTTACCTGGATAGGCCAGTGTGATGTCTATGACCCTTATTTCTTCATCTCTTTTATCCAGCTGAGCTGCAAAGGAAAACAATGTCCACTGCAAAACCAGAACTCTGCACAGGGCTTGCCTTAAGGTTTGAAATGGCCTCCTCTCTTCTGCCGAAGAAGAAATCTGTGCCTGAAGTCTGTCCTAACAATGCTGTGTGTGTGTGTGTGTGTACGTACGTGTATGAGTGTGCACATAGCCACCCGTTTGTATCCCAGAATCTACTAATGCCTAAAGCATGTTGTTTCCACTGCTGTCCCTGGACTCTGTTCCTGTGAGGCAAGACTGAAATAGCACAGTTCAGTAGTGCCTTTGAAAGCAGACAGCATGCCAGCACAATTTCTCCAACAATCACTTCCACTCTTCCCCAAATATAGCTCAGGTCTTTTCACCTCCAGTCTTCCTGCGTGTGCCTTTTCCCACATTCCCCTATAACCATCCCTCCCCTTGCTAAATAATGTGAGTTTCTGCTCAGTCAATCTCCTGTCATAAAACATTAATGACACACCAGGCACTGAGATGGAGGAAAGTTTCCCGTACAATTTTCCAATAAAATCATAAGTGTGTTGGATTTGAATGCTCATATTCCTTAGAGTTCACTCTGGAGTCTTCCCCCAACACACAGGGGACACGTGGCAGTGTTTCGTGATACTCCAAAGCCTCCTCTAAGTGTTTGCAAGAGAACTGTAAGTAGCAGTTCTGATTTAGGAGGAGTCTGTGAACAGTTTCTAATCCTGGTGACTTTGTTTGCATCAGTTTACATTCCTAAGGCCACCTGCGAACAGAAGAGACTGGAAATACACCTTTCAGCTCATCTGAAACAGAGATTCTCTTTCACATTTCTTCTTTCCTCACTTCATAAAATCCTTGCTACAGTGCAGGTTTTGCTGATCTGAAAAGGCAAAATGAGAGGAGCTCTACACTCAAAATCACTTTAAACCAGTTGCTTTTCATTCTGTGGCCTCGCACTTTTTGTACAATGAGTCAAATCTACTGGCATGCTTGTCTAAAATCTGACTGCTCATGATGCCTCCTGGACCTTCTGTACTCACAGTGACTGGATAGAATTTTACTCATTACAGAAATAACTTCATGGATCTACACAGAAGTTCCTGAAAGTAATTTCATTACCCTTAGCCAGGTTATTTACTGGTGAGTGTAATAGAAAGCACACACATAGTCTCTCAGATTCAAGGCTGTAAGTTTGCAAATACTTATGGCTGTGGATAAAAAGGGCAAGAGAAGGTATTTCTTGAGAAATGAACAAAAGTCTGCCTGGAGTCTAACAGCAAAGGCCAGGCCCGTCAGCTCGCATCTACAGCACCTACGCCCCCTGCAAAACTCCACAGTAAGCCCTAGTTTTCTTCCAAAGAACTTAAAGGACATTGAAAATTCCAAGCAAGTTCCAATCCACTTTCCTCAGAAACTGCTTCTGAGACATTTAATCCTGCATTCAGATTACACGAAGGACATTGAGGTGCTGGAGCAAGTCCAGAGAAGGACAATGAAGCTGGTGAAGAATCTGGAGCTAAAATCATGTGAGGAGTGGCTGAGGGAGCCGGAGGTCTTGAGCCTGGAGAGGAGGAGGCTCAGGGGAGACCTTATCCCTCCCTACAACTTCCTGAAAGGAGGCGGTAGTGGGGCGGGGGGGGGGGCGGGATCAGGCTCTTCTCCCAGGCAACCAGCGACAATGGCAAGGGGAAATGACCTCAAGCTGCTCCAGGGAAGGTTTAGGTTGGATATTACAAAAAATTTCTTCACTGCAAGAGTAGCTAAGCTTTGGCACAGGCTGCCCAGGGAAGCGTGGAAGTCCCAAATATAAGCAGATATGGCTCTTAGCGCTATGGTTTAGCGGGCACGGTGCTGTTTAGTCAAGGGCGGGACTTAATGATCTGGGAGAACGTGTCCAACCTTAATGATACTATGTTTCTAACCAGGCAAGCTAAAAACAGGGACTTTATCAACACGGTAGCAAAACTAGACACAATTATTCAAGTCACTTTGGAAAAAAAAAACCCTACAGAAATCACCAAGCTACCCTGGATAACGAAAGCACAGCAACACTCAGAAACACAAGCCAGGGAGAAGGAGAAGACCGGGTCCTGGAGGGGTTGCGAAGGGCTCCGCAGAGGGCTCGCCCCGGCACTGGCCGCTCCGCTCTGCAGCGCAGCGAGGCGGCACCGGCATCCGGGCGCGGCCGGACGGGCAGGGGGCGGCGGCGGGCAGTGCTGCCGAGGGACCACCGGGACGGGACCGAGGGACACACGGGACCCCCAGCACACACGGGACTCCCGCCCCCCGCGCCCCCCGCGCGTGCGCACCGCGGCCGGGGGCGGGCCCGCGCGGGAGCCCCTCCCGCCCGCTCCCGTTCCTGCCCCTCCGCGGGAGCGCGCGGCCGCCGGCGGAGGGGGGNGGGGGGGGGGGGGGGCGCGTGCCCGTGCGCGCCGGGCAGCGAGGCGCGTGCCCGCATCCCGCGCCGCTCTCGCCGGAGCGCCGGCGGGCGGGCGTGCGGGCGGCGGGGCCCGCGCCGGCGGCCGGGGCATGGAGAGCCTGCTGGAGAACCCGGTGCGCGCCGTGCTCTACCTGAAGGAGCTCACCGCCATCGTGCAGAACCAGCAGAGCCTCATCCACACCCAGCGCCAGCGCATCGACGAGCTGGAGCGGCGGCTGGACGAGCTGAGCACCGAGAACCGCAGCCTCCGCGGGCAGCAGCAGCAGCCGCCGGCCCCAGCCGAGCCGCCGGCGGCCCCCGCCGAGCCGCCCCAGGGCCCCCTGCCCGAGCAGCCCCCGCCGCCGGGCCAGTCCGACCCGCTTCAGCACCACCAACAGCTCCCGCCTCAGCCGCCGCCGCCCGCGGGCAAAGCGGCACCGGCGGGGCCCGGCAGCGGCGGGCGGGCTGCCGGCCACCAGCACCCCGCGGCGCAGCCCCACCAGCACCCCGCCGAGAAGGACGGCAGGGACAAGGGCTGCTGCGCCGCGCTGCTCCAGCACAAGACCCCCCAGGCCATCGGCAAAGGCGTCCTGAGCCGGAGAGCGGAGTAAGTGCGGAGGGGGAGAGGGGGCGGGCAGGGGTGGCAGCGGGGAGCGGGAGGGTAGCGGGCTCTCTCTGGGCCCGCATCCAGCGGGGAACTGGGTTATACCCCCCTGCAGCCTCGCAAGGAGGGAGAGGCAGCGTGTGGGTGGGTGGGGAATCCCTCCCTCGATGCGTTCTCGGGGAGAGCAGGCAGAGTGCAAAGAGGAGCCAGGATGCTGCTTCCAAGATGCATCAGCCTCCCTGTTCACCGCGCTCATTCCTGTGGACAAGTGTCTGTAAGCCGTTTGGAGCCCCTCGGGCAGCTCACCCTCGGTGCTCGCACACGGCATCGTGCCCTCATTGTCAGAAATAAGTAAGTCCGTGATCGACGATGAGTGCGGTTTAGCCCAGGCACGGAGAAGCCTCGCAAAGCACAGCAGCATCGCTTCTGCTTGCCTTAAGTTCTGGTATCTGTCAAAAAAAACCCCATCATCCTTGGAGTGAGCTGGGGTTTTCCTGCCGTCGCTGATGTAAGGGGTGCATTATATTTCACGTGATGTGATAGGTTCATAGAGATACAGATGCTGTGCTTAGATACTGAAATGTATTTTGTGTGCATGAATGTATAGTAAACAAGGATGAGCATTCCAGCACTATAGGTGGTGGAAAGGGCTACTACTGAAGAGCAACGTTCTCTTGGATTATGTATTCAGTATATGCCATCAGTTCACCAGCTGGTAATTACAGCTGCAGACAGTATTGTAATTTCTTTTTGTTTTTGCACTTGGAAAGCAGGGGGATATTTTCTGGTTGAAAGCCAGAGTTAGTAAAGTTAGAAGGAGAAGGAGCATAGTTTCTGCTGTGGCTTCTTTTAGATAAGAAAGAAACTAATATAAGTGATAAAACAAGATCAAATTTCTTTCCTAGAATTGCCTCTATTGTCTTGATTATAGTGATGTCAAAACAATTGAAGTGCACAACACACAAGTACATATGAAGCACACAAATGAAGTACACAAGCCTAAAACATCTCCCTTGTCTCTTGACAATTTAAAAAAGGGATCCTTCTCTCTCGTGTTTGTTTTGAATACACAAGCAGAACTACAACATGGAGCTGGATTTTCCACTGGTGTAAGTAGAGTTATAGGACTTCATAACAGCTCAGCATTTATCATGTGATTCTGTGAAAATCAGTGAAGATATTGCTATTGAAAGGAATGCTGTTAAAGGAATAGGTACGGACAAGGCATGCTTGAATGCCAAAAAGCATATGCTTGCTTCTAAAATACTGCACCGTAAGACTCAATTTTGCAATCACAACTTAGAGGAAGTGAGTGGGCTCCTCGGAGTATTAATGCAGGTAGTAAGCCTTTGCAGGATCTGGCTCTTATTCATCATGAAATAGCTGGAGTTTAAAAAAAGAAGTGGGGCCAGATCCTGAACTCGTGCCAGTTGGTGTAAATCCAGAATAGCATGGTTTGAATCCCTCAAGTCAAACCAATAAGAAACCCAAATAAAAATGCATAACCAACCTCATTGTTTTTTCTGGAGTGACTCCCTGCAGTGAAGGCTCTGTAAGAAACATCATCTCAGCAAGGGCTTTCCTCGCTTCTGCACAGAGTTTCTAACATACGTCATTACACAGACTGAAGAATCAATTTCTGTGCATAAGCCTAAATACTTCCTCCTTATCTGAGCTGTTTTTGCAGTGGGGTTTGACTGGGGGAAGAATCGTAGGGTTTTTTCTTCATGCCAAAATGCACAAAGAGAAGTGCATTAAGAAAACAGCTGATTGCTGGTTTATCATATGATGATCTTTCTATTTCAGATAGGTAGAAGGTTGGATGGAACCTTTTCTGTGGAAAGTCAGGCTGCTGCTGGAGATAACAGGGCAATCTCTGCAGCATTCTTCGCTAAGGAAGATGAAAATAGACTGATTCTGTTTCCTTCTATAGCTTAAGCAAACCAAAGTCTTTGTATAGAAAAGGAAATACGAGAGATGCCTGTCTACATTTCTCACTCCTGCAGGTTCTTTTTTCCCCCCACTGATTGTATATACTGAGTTTCATACTCTCTTGTCTCTGACTGTTAGAGGGAAATCAAAGAGACTGCAAAATCTAACTTAAAGGCAGCTTGGATGGTGGGTGACGAGCCTTTCACCACCTATTGACAGGATGCCCAATACATGATTCAACTTGCCAACCTGCGAGTTGTATTTTTGCTTTTGTGTGACAGTAAGGACATATATGTTAATACCTTACAGACCAGGTATCTGCTCTCTCTTCCTTCCTCCCCCGCCCCCATGCCCAAACATATTTTTCCCTGTTATAAACTCTGAAATTCAATGTTATCTTTTTTTTTTTTTTTTCTTAGCCAAGAGGATTGACTGCTCATTACAGAAAATGGCCACTCTAAACAGAACAAAAAGGATAATTTAGCATGTTGGGATACATGGCTAAAAGGAGGGGTTAAAGCAGCACCCAGGCAATGCCCTGCTGTCTCTGCCCAGTAATGGAATTTCCTCTGTCCCCACAAAACAGGAGATCCTGGCAGGATGTTTAAGCATGGACTTGTGCTGGTCATTCTCACCTCAGACATAGCCCAGGGACTTTGCTCATTTTGAGTCAGGTTTGAGGGTTTTTTTGCAGCCCAGCTTATCTCAGGCTCTAGATAGATTTGAAGACCTGAGCTTTTGGACACATGTGGGTTCATGTCAGCTGGGGAAGTCTTCTGCAAGGGATGTCTTCTGCAACAGAAGCATCTCTCTTATTTTAAAGTAAACTTCAGTCTTATTTTTGTTGTTAGATTTGTAAAAACTGACTTCTTCTTCTTCTTCTTAAAAATTTTTTTTAAAACCCCAAAACAAACAAAACTCCAAACAAAATCTACATTTTAAAAGGGAAAAAACCCAAGCCTATCTCTGGAAATGGAATTCCTGACCTATGCAGAGGCTCCAAATTGTTGCTGCATGTCTTTGTGCGGGAAAGGTGGTACTCAGCTTACCTATGAAAGGAGAGGAGGAAAAGGAGAAAGATTTTTGCAGAGATTTTCAGCAAGAATTAGGCTGATTATTATTCCACAGCATCTGTCTCTCTCTACCTTAGGAGGCTATTGCATAAGCACCTCACAGCTTTAAAAACAAAAAAATAAGGTCATTCGTCATGGAATGTTTTGCTTCAAAAATACAGGTTGCCAAATTAGCATAGCTCAGATCACCCTTACTAGGCAGCCTCTTGTCTTAAGGGACCATCCCAAAGTGTCAGCAAATGCTGCGAGTATAAATTTTCCATCCCTTCTTTATCAGAATACAACCTTCTTTGCCAATCCCCAGTACCCTTCCTTGAGTATCAGGGAAATGCCACAGGGTTGAATTTAGCAGATTAAGTCTAAATGACCCAAATCCTGCTGATTTTTATCAGAGAAACTCTCAGTAAGAGCTGTGTATGGAAGGACTTCCGATTCTGAGCCCAGGCATTAGTGGGAAAACTCACTCTGATAAATACAATTAGAATAATAGCTAATAATCCGTTATACTTCCTTCCATCAAAAGACGTGGCTGCAATTCACATTCTGTATTAAAGTGGCATTAGAGTCTTCTTTTAATCATGTCATCAATAGTGAAGAGAAGACACAGAAACAGTATTTCTAGCATGACATAATGGGTTTAAGTATTGTCTTTAAATTATTAGCCTGTGTTTGCTCTACAAGATAACTTCTCGTGCAAAACAAACTCCATGAACTCTTAGAAGAATTTTTCTAAAATCACATTTTCCCAGAGATCTTAAAACTTATTTTGGATTTGCATTGGACTGAAATCTATATTATTTTATTTTGTACTGGTTTAGGTTAGAATTTTCTATCCTAGTAAAGAGGCGAGTTTTAAAAGATGATGTTAAAGTCGCTTAGTTGCTCTTGTGTTCTGAGACTGCTGGTTTTTTTGTTAATTTCAAAAGCTCAATTATGTAACTTTAAAAATGAAGATATTGCATATGCAGAGGTGCTGTTTTCCATAATTTTCCTTTTTAACTATGCGTTGATGTTCTATTCTATGGATTATCTCCAGGGTAAAGGCATTAGAAAAAATTCTACTGATTTCAATGGGAGCTAACAACAACTGTAAATATTATGGTTTACCATGAACATACATTGCTATATGTGCGCACTGCACCAGCACAAAAAAACCTCCAGCAATTAGGAAAAAAAGATCAGCACAATTCCAAATAGCTCGTGTACCCCACATATCCACTCCTTTCACTTTGGGCACACAAGGAATGCTACTTTTGCCCTCATCTTTCAGTCTCTCAGATTTCCTCCAGCATATTTCAGGGTTTAACTCCCTTGAGCTTTCACACACTAGAAATAGTTGCATTGGTGCTGCTCTGGGTTCTGCAAATGCCTGCTAGCAATGCAATGCATTCTGATGCAATATCTCACCATTAGAAGTTATTTGGAGTGGAGCGCTGTAAGTGGGTTTCAAATGACAGAGGTCTGCACTGGCACAGCTTCACACGCTAAAGTCCTGCTTAGATGAATTTGGCACTGATAGAGGAGCATACTGAGCAGGAAAACAGAAAGTAGACTCTCCTTGACTACATCTAATTTAAAGATATATCCATACTGTTTCCATTCCGATCAGCTAAGACGTACTTTATAACACACACCTGCACGGTATCTACAGCAGGGCCTGTAAAATCCCGGGCAGAGGAGTATGGAGTCAGTGATTCACGACAATATTTAAGAAATAATACATGAAGTGAGAGATGGAAAAAGACTTATCTTAGGAAGGGTTCTAGGTATAAAATTGCTGAGTAAGGACAGCCCAAGCACTTCCTCCCATAGGCATAAGACTTCAGTAGGATGCTGTACAAAGTCCCAGCCAGAGCAATATAGTGTCAAGGCTGAAATTTATATTGTGGGAAATGTCCCTTGTGGGATGGGAGCATCAGGAAGTAATACCAAGGAAGGAATTTTTGTGAAACAATGTCTAGCAGTGCTTTGGACAGACACCTCCTCTCTATCTGTGTCCCGAGCCCAGTTAGAGCAGTACCTAGAATAGCAAAGACTTGTCCTCATTTAGCAAGAGGAGCTGGGGCCTGAAAACAACAGCAAAAAGCCAAAATTCGAAATACTTAAATAAGAAAGGATGCAAATGCACTATTTTGGGGGGTTTTAAATAAGATGGTGATATTTTTATGTCACTCTGCTGTATGTTCTGTTGCAACCAGGCTGCCCTTCTGTGGTGGCAAAGGTACCTTTCTTCCATATGCTTTGTATCGACCCATTTGCTGTCACTTCTTGAGGAGATACAAGGTAACACTTTGGTGTGAGAAGTCTTTAGGATCAGCGGACTCACATGGCAACACTGTTAGCATTCAAAGTTATACACACATGGCTGCTTGGAAAGGTATTAAGGGAAAAATGTCCCAGCTGAGTTGGTGTTAACAATGTCCTTGAGAATTTCTGCAAGGGCCTCAATGCCAGGTGACTCTTGGGTTGGCTGTCCCACTCTTCACAGCAGCTGGCATTTCCATATCCTTCATTAAATTATGTGCACAGGAATATACAGTTTAGGTGTGGTTGAGGCAGTTTATGCATGCAGCAGGTGGCTACTTATATAAGGTAGACTGTACACATTACCACCAATGCCATAGTTGAAATTATTTACACTTTTAGTCAGAATAAATCAGAGAAATCTCACCTCAGGATGCTCATGATAGTCCTTAGAGAGTGCCAGAACAGAGCCTGTCAGCTGGAATGTGGGTCTTCTATTAATTATGGCCTATACTTACTTGTTAAAAAAATTCACGTGATAAAATGATGTGCACTTCTGCAAGCAAAAACACCCCTACACAGATATATATATTAGACTGCAGAAATTTCTCAGCTGTATTTTTCCTTTTGCCTTGGAATGCAGGCTGAAACAGGAAAAAAAAAGCTACTACCTGTTTTCCATAACCTTACTGTACATAGAGTTTATTCATCTTCTGCTTTCCTGTTATTTTCCCTATAAATGCCATTTTAGATTGCTTGTTTTCTTTTTTCTTTCCTAGTTCAGCAGTGGTTTATTTCTCTTTTCCAGTCTCAGTTATGAAACCTTTTGTTTTCCTCTCTTAGGAAAACGTTATAGAAAGATGGAAATAATTCTCTGTTTTGTTTAAAAGATGGAAAATATTTTTTTCGGTTTAGAATTACTTGTAGCCTGTGCTTATTACTTGGTCCACATTCCATGGAACCACATAAAAGCAAATAAGAAAAAAAGAAAAGAGTCATTTCTAAAGACAGAGTCTGAAATGTGACCATTTTCTCTTTTTTCCTAGTTTTTAAACATATATATATATATCTATTCCCTTTTGTCCCCTCAAAGAGGTGTACCTTGAAACAACCTAGTATAATTCTTGTATTCATCTATTCTGGAATAAGTAATTTCATTTAGTTAAGCCCTAGGTGAGAAATGAGAGTCTTGACTGTTGGATTTGTTCTGCCCAATGGCTCCGTTTAAGATCTCAGTTCAAGCATTGGACTAGCAGTCTTAAAATCAAACTTTAATGCTTCCTAAATTTATTTTTAACAGACTTGTGATGCTGGACTGACCCTTTCATCTCCGTGTATTTTAAGATCTGTGACAAAGCAGTTGGAGATCTATTGTTATAGACAGGAGTGGGCAGGTAGATCAGGAACAATCCTTTTTCTAAATTCCAACATAGGAAGCAGCCTAAAGCTTCTGTCCTTGCTTGCAATGTGTACTGCAAGGCAATATGTATATTTGCACATAAAAAAGAGAATGTATTTGCATGAGCATTTGTCTGCAGAAGGATCTCAGAGCCAAGCTGAAACAGCACCTAGTTTCTGTGCTTTTTACATACAGAAAAGCAAATCATCTGCTGGAGGAAATCAGTGCATCTTTACTGACGTCAGTACAGCCATGACAATTTACATCACCTGAGGATCTGTACCAGATTTTGTGTATCTGTCCTCACACGCAAATACACATCCCTCCACTGGTGTAAATGAGTGCTGATAATAGCAGGCGAGAGCAATGCATAGAGATAACAGTGAACAATGAGAAAACCATTAAGCAGCATTCTCATTCTTCCTGTAATAGGTTTGAGATGTTCTCTTATGGTATTTTAATATAAGGTTGTAGGAGTTTTGTTGCTTCAGGGTTATAAAGATATATTTGCTCTTTTGATAATGATTTTTTATCTTTTCTCTGTGCTGTGTATGCACAGCCTGCTTCTCACACAGGTATGATTGTATTATTTTTTTATGGTTTTTGCTAAGATTATGCTCATTACTCAGGTCTTATTTTCATGTGGTCTGAAGTTGTGCTTTCTGAGAGAGATAGAAGTGGATCAATGTCTTCCATGATTAGTCACGTCTAAGAGAGAACATTTTGATAAAATTGAAGTGATTTTAAATACAAAATTAAAAATGGAAAATCTTCTTGTTGCTGCCCTCTTCTAGCTGAAAACAAGGTGATCTGTGATCTGCAGAACTAATGAAGCTTCGCTTCTGAAAGATTTGTGCCACAGTTACATTTTCTGATGCCTAACAAGATGTGAGTTCTGATCTAAGCTTCTCCTGGCGTTGAGGCTTTTATAACATCTCGCTCCAACATGGAGACTTCTGTGTGGAGAAATGGCTTCAGTTCACTCAGCAGCCTTTTACTCATAGGAGAACCTACAAAGTTCTCTCTGTTACACCCTGCCAGCAACTTTTATGGAACTTGCTAGAGGATAGTATCTCTGAAATCACTGTAACTGACTCAAACTTGGTTGAAACTCTCTGTGGGATTTGCAGTTACAAAGCAGAAACCAACATAGACACATACACACAGAGAGAAAGAGAGACAGACATGCATAGGAGGGAAAAAGGAAAATATTATACTATCACAGAAATTGCATTTTTCTTAGGAACCCAGGGAATAAAGACCAAGTCCTAGATGTCTTACTGAATGGTTTTCTGATGTTTTACATCAGAATGGCTGAACAGTCCACTCCAAATCTGTGACTCGGTCTTGGAACTGGTGTCCTGTTTTTAATCGCTGCTTAAAAGTCTTGGAGTCTTAAAGTTATTAAGAATTTGAGAATTATTGTAGAAATTCAGGGGACACACAGGTAGAGGTATACCACTGGCAAATGGAGTGTGTTGCTCCTCCTGGCTTTGCATATGGAGTTGGTGGATCATCATGTTCCACCTGCCAACATTTGCATGGGCATGGGCTGCTGCTGAGGCATTTACTGCTAGAGAGTTTATATTTGCCAAAGCTCACTAAAGCATCTATGTAAGTCTCAAGACAAGTAGAAAATTGACACTGAAATTATTATAGATCTTAAGGAGGCTTGGGATTTTCCTCACTTTTGCTGTACTTTGGACATTTCTTCAAATTCTGACTTTTCTATTAAAATTCAGGACATTTCTGTCTATCTGTTTGCCGTGTTGCTTCCTACGCACTCCTCTGAAGTGGTTCACATTATCCTGCTCCAGTGTGAGAACTGCTCTAACACTGTTTCTTCTTCAACCTCAAAATCCAGCATCTTGGTATGGCAGTGCCTGGGTGGACCCTGCCTCCATGGAGCATCCTTGGATCTGCCTCCTGGAGCAGTGTTGTTTGGCCCTAAGGTTCTTCACAGACTTTTTAAGTGATAGCGTTTTTGAAAAGAGAGGGTACATCTCTCACACAGCCCCCTTCACCACTGTAACTGAGTATCTGGATTTGTCCTGATATCCACGGACACTGGACCACTAACCTTCATCTGAACTAGCAGGGAATCTGAGGAATCTCCTATCTTTGCTCTGAGGATTCACTGATTCCCATGCCAAAGACCTCACTTCAGGTAACTTCCTCCTATAATGTTCTGTGCTAATAAATCTATATCCAGTCAAACTTCTGAAGTAAATAGACTGCATGGCTCAGTAACTCATGCTATTTTACACTCTAGGTAGGCATAAGAGCCAGATTCTGTCACCACTTAAATGCAAATCTGTGTGGCTGAATTCACTTAACTAGGTGGCTTCAAATTGGAAGAGACATGAGAAAACATCATACACATCTCCTGATGTTACAGATCTTCTTGAGCTGACTTCTGTCCCACCACTGGAACTATTTAGAGTTAGTTCTGCATACTGTGAGATTCTCTGTGTACTTGCCATGACATTCATTTGGGATGGCACAGCCAAGTGCTGTAATGCTTCCCCCAAGAAGTCTTTATTACTCATATGGGAACTGTGATCCCCATGTTAGCTTCAGGAGCATTCATTGCTGTTCCCTTGTTTCTGCTAAGAAAGGGGTGAGTTTCTCCTTTTCGTTAAACTGAATACAGAAATATTTTCCTCAGTAGACCTGCTCTGACTAAAACTATTAAACCAGCTTTATTACCTCATTTACCATGGCTAGTAGTACCATAGTCATGCATACAAGCTGACAGGGAGTACCAGATTGTATCCCCGTAGGATGAAAAGTGTTGGCAAAGAGTTTGAGTCTCAGACGTTTAAAGGTACTTAGCCTCCCAAATATTGAAGAAAGAATCTACTAGTTTTTATGGCAGGGATCAGACTTCAACCAAACTGTTTGCTTTCAGCAAGTTATTTTACAGGCAGGCATAAGAAAGGAAGTACTGTGACAGGGGAAGAGGAGAAGAAGAGGATGGAAAGGCATTTACAGTGTGTCTCTACTCTCTACTAAGGGCAACTCTTAGGCTGTCTTCAAGTCTATATTAAGCCAGTCTTCAAATCCCAAGCCCAAAAGCATAGCTGGAGCATTGCCTCAGGAGTACATACTGGGCGGTGCACATCTGCATGCTCCCGGAAGCCTCTGCAGCGCTCAGAGATTGGATATGCCATAGTTTGGGCTTCAGCAGAGGTTATCTGTGCAGGAGGATATGAGGTGGTGGTGGAAGAGTGGACAGCAGTGGGGAGGGGACCCAGTGAAACTGTAGAATGTAGGAGGGCCAGGAGCCCCAGCAGAGGCTCCTGTGAAGTTTCTGAATGCATGGTTCATTTACCTGTGCCACTGTAAGGATGCTTTGGCATAGCTGGGGTAGGGAAGGAATGATGGGTTTATGTTATATTTTTGTGAAGCTTCTCACTCAGGAGAAATTAAAAATTATCCTTAACAGATACCGACTGGTTGTAGCCCAGTAGGCCACTCCAAGGCCTAAGGAAGGAGCCCACTATTGTTTCCCCAGAGTTTATGTGACTAGTTCTCATCACTGTGGGGTGAGAGGATTATCAGATCTCATAAAGCAATGCAGTTTAACCTGGTTGGGCAATGCTTGGGAGATCTGCAAGGAATACCCAGAATGCTAGGAGAGGACAATGGAGTATGTCTGCAGATAGCACAAGTTTTGGGATATCTGTGCCTGCCATTAATACCTCTGATTTTCAAGTTAAATGTTGGGGGTCCCCACACAGGATACACACATGCACAGAACAAAGGTGCCATCCCTGTTCACGTGCTAGAGTAAATTCGTCCTCACATACCTCTCACTGTTTTTCTCATTGACAACATGCCTCCTTCTTCATTGTCTTCATCCCATGAGGTTTTCTTTTGTGTGATGTAGGTTTGAGATGCTGACAAATCCCCACTAAGCAATTTACATCCTGCCACCCCAAGCACAAATAGTAATATAAAATAAAATTAATCAAAGCCCATTTTTCTGCTGCGTTTTTTTACTTCATTGCAGTCTGCTATAGCCAACTTTCAGATCTAACACCAGAAACACTTGCATTTAAGAGATGTGCACAAATACACATTAATGTTACATTTTAAAGTGCTTTAGGAAGTAATGCACTTATTCATGGGTGGAATATTGCTAGTAAATGTTTCTACCAATATCTAAAACTGCATCAAGTAGCAAGCACGTAAGCTTTTCCTCTAGTATACCTCTAACCATGGCAAGATCTTGTGGCAGGGTGAATAATAGAAATACCAGGCAAATGTAAGTAACAATAGTAACAATAATAATAATGTCTCTTCTGCATTACTGTTTGGCAGTAGACCCTTCAGTCCTTACAATGGCAGTTCTCATTTGACAGGAGGGAATGAAGACATGGAAAATGTTTTGCTTGAATTCACCCAACCAGTCAAAGCTGAGAGTAAAACCTGTGTCCCAGGGCTCTGATCTGTCAAGTAGGTACAGTGCCTTAAAAGATAGAGACAAACGGGACAAGAAGCATTAAATGTTATGAGGTCACTTCTGTGGCATAAATAATATTGCTCTAAATCATGAAATCTGATTTACTCCCCAGACAGCTTGATATCAGAAATAATTTTGGCCAACTAAAGATCTGTAATTTGGCCAAAAATCCTTAACAGACATTCATGATCAGTGTCAGTTATGTACACTAGAAAGATCGAGCAGTGGAGGCTGGAAACAAAAGTGAATGTTGATTTTGAGGAGGAACTGAGACACCTGGTTTCAGGTTGGCAGGGATGTGAACGTGTATTTCATGCAAGTCCAGATAGGTTTCTTGCAGCAGTGAACCATTTATGAATTGCACAGAATGATGAGGGGTAGAGAAAAAAGGTAGGTTAAGAATCTATCATGTGCTGTTTCAGTCTGCTTTGATGGCAGAAAGCTCAGCAAGCACATGGAAAACACCAGAAGTATTCCTCTCATGGAAGCAAAAGGAAAAGCCTCTTACAGAGGCAGGCACTGCATGCAGCCTGGGGAAGCAAAAAGTAATTATCACACAGAGAAGTGCACGTTAGTAAGTTGACAGACTACCTTCTTCAAAAAACACTGTCTAGCCTGGCAAGACACAGTTTCTTCTTCCCACTGCTGTATTTCCCCTCTCTCTGTTCTCCTACAAAGTATAGAGCCATAAAGGAGTCTGTGGCCTTGTCCCCTCATCACCTGGACAATCACAGCAGTACATGCAATCACCAAATCATCCAGACAAAGTCTTGCGCTGTCAGATCTTTCCTGCCTCACCCAAGGAGAGCTCTTGTATGGTGGATATGTCTGGCTGAATTGGATTCTGGGCTGAATTTTAATGTCCAGTAATAAGAAAAGCATTTGTGTTTGCCCATCCCTCCTGGTTGTGGTACAGGGTTTGATGGTAAAAAGTTTCATTAGCTTTTACCCAGGGACATCACTTTGAAATGGATCCTCCATCCGGCCTGGTTTTCCATTCTGTACTGGGGCTGACCCGGTGGTTCACAGACCCAAGTGCTCTGTGGCACACTCTGGTGCATGGATGAGAGCAGGAACACCCTGGGAATTCTTACAGAACTTTGTACCACAGTCAGTGGGTGTATTCAGTGTAGACCTAGGCTGCATTTGTTAACAGCAGAATTGGCAAGGGAGGTCTGGTACAAGGGCAAGAATGCTTTCAGGATGTGAATGTGCTTTGGATGTTTATGGAATTTATTTCTCTTATCAGCAAGGGGTTATTTGTGTTGGCTACTTTCTCCTCTCAGCTTGTACTGTAGGAGGATCCTGATTTCCTCAATTTGAAAAGACTTAGGATCTTGGAGTATCATGATCTCACTCGCTCTTCATTATCTTCTAGCTCTATTTTTTTATTTCTCTATTCTGGTGTTATTTGCTGCTGCTTTGAATTCCCTGAGGGGAACACTAACCGGAGACACAATTAATAACTGTTCCCTGGGGATCCAGTGTGGCACTAGTTGGAGATATTTCACAAAAAAGAGTCAAAATATGACCAATTGAATGACATTTCTCTATTACTAATTCTTCTGTTAAAGTCAGAAAGAAAAGTTAGGACCTGAGTGCCTCCTTGTAGCACAGTGACAGTACAGTGGCATTTGCAAAGATAGCAAGAATGATACTGGCCTTCAGGAAAAGACCTTAGAACCCCCCTCCAAACTTCACTGGCTTCTTCCAGACAGCACCTCCTGTTAATTTGTACTGAGCTTACTTTTGTTCCTCTTCCTCACTAGCAATTTTAATCTCTCTTTGCCGCATATCTCCTACACCTCTGCTTTGAGAGCTGAGTGTGAGAGCTACACTGTAGTGGCCATATTTGAATACAGCAGTGCTGAGAACAAGGCTGTGAGGAAGGGTTCTGCTGTGCAGTTCCCAGACAGCTCTTGGGAGGACAAGGAGCATGGCATGCCAGCATGTACTGAACAGTAGGATAGGTAGGATGAAGTGGCATGTGGATGATACACCTGTATCCTTATTAGAATATGTCTTAATTTCCCTCTAGATATACATCTCTGGCAGGCAAGTGAAGTCTGAAGGAATGAAGGATTCAAAAGTACATAAACATATATAGTCACTCATTATTGTCCATGAATTGTCTAGGTGAGATGTGCTTCATGTCACCTCTACTCAGTTTTTATCTCTGGTGACTTATGTGGGTTTCAGAAACACACTGAATTACCAAAATCATCAGTAAGGAAAGATGGAAGGGAATATTTGCCCAACGTTTTTTTAAAAAAACTTCACATATAATTGCTTTATTTAGTGGTGCAGTGATGACTACAGAAAAAAGTCAGCTCTTTTGACCTGTGTTTTCTGCTTCATAGAGTAAGTGAGCACATTCTGAACCTGGGACTAAAAATGCCCCAGAGATAGCTTAGGAGAAACTCTGAGTAAGCAAAAAAGGAAGTCATGCTACAAGAATGAAAAACTAAGTAGAGCATTCTAAGCAAGAGGAGTCAAGCTTGGGAAACTTCTGACAGAGCACAAAAAACCACAGGTGGGAGCTCTCAGTAGGCAAGCAAAATCAGGACTGAAGCAAGCAAAATGCTGTCTACCAGTCACCCAGTTCCTGCACTATGCTGAAACAAAGAACCACAGTTACATGTGCTACTCAGATCAAGCATCTCAGTATCAACCTTCAGACCACTGACTGTGGAGCTAAATGATTCCTCTGTAAGGAGAAGTCTCTCGCTCTTTTAGACACCCTCTTTTGCCTCTCCATTCCTGAGCTGTTGTAGCAGATAGTGTGGCAGGTGCTATGGGATGAGCAGCAGCCATGGCTTTGCATTGGCACAAACTTCAGAGATGCATTTATCAATACTAACGCTGCAATGGAGGATGCTCCTATTTAAACAGAAATAGTAGATTTTGTCTACTACCACTACCCTCTGCTAGCTGGGGAGCTCTACAGCAGTCTGACCATAGAATGACTACCATCCCAGCAGGCTACCGTGTGATTGAATTAAGATAAACTAAAGTGAGCTTAGTGGTGTTTGTCTACTCTTTATGAGGGTATTTTTGTGTGGGTGACAAATCCAAGTTTGCTCAGCAGAGATGCTGTGAAAGTCCAGAAATGCATTTGTGAGGTTGGAGTTGCTGGGCAGAATTAAGATGAATGCAAGAGGTCTGCATTTTAAGGAAGAGACATGGGGGACTGGAGGAAGTGATGCTACAGGACTCAGATGAAGACTCAGTGTTGTGCAAAGGACTAGCAGATGCTGCATGTGGCAAGGTGGGTGAAGGAGAAAGACTGGGACAGCATGAGAAAGAGTAAGACAGGATTCTAATGCATCTAATCTACACTGGAAGAACAAGCGGTACCTTATACATCTTTCTGCATGAGCAGCAAAGCTATGTGGATGAGTAGGTCTGGGCTAGCAGTGTTTGGGGGTATAGCAGCAATATGGGTGCTCAGGACCAAGCTAAAGCAGGTACTGCAGGTGAGAAGAAGCTGCAGAGCTGCGCAAAGGAAACCTGCCTGCACTCTGCTTGCCACAGACAGTTGCTATTAATCTTTTGCTTCCCCAAGTGCTGATATTCATATAATTATGAAGGAAAAAGAGAAGTCCCTCAAATGAAGAGGGAAGGGCTCTGTAGCTTTGTATTTATGAACTTAAATGAAAGAGAACTTTATAGGGATCTGGAAAAGTGACATCTCAATTTTATCCTGCCTGTTACGATGATGTGTGCAAGCATTGGCTGATGACTTGTTACTGACCCCTCCTTTTCCCTTGTCCTCTGTAAAGTTCTGTTTTGCAGGGGTCCTTTTTGCTGAACAGTTTAGGCTGTTCTTTGTCCTTACAGCCTTGTGGTCCCTACTAGTGCCAAGCCAGAAATCGCCTCATTTGCTGACAGGTATTCTAGTTAATAATAGCAAGTTCATCCACTGAGGATATTCCTGCTTTGCAAGATGGGAATGCTGTTTCAATAGCACAATGCTGCCATACATGTGGGGATGCTTGCACTCATTTCTGTACCTGCAGGTTGCACACAGTGTATGCACCTCTGAGAACTTGGGACGTCCCACAATGCTAGCCAAGCTGTATTTATAATAGTGGAAAGAGCATGACAATTCCATAGCTGGCTGAAAATCTCCTGGCTAGAAAGCCTTGCTGAATTTCCATGCACAGAATTTCTCTCTGTGTGTATGACTGTTTGGGGATTTGACTATGGAGAGCCTAAACCAATTTTCTCAATCAGTCTTTTGATGTTGCTGTTTTAATTATTAATTACATAAGGATAGGTTTTCAAGAAAAGATAGATGAAGCTATCTCCCAAATAGCATTCAAACCAGTCTCCAAAATAGAGATTTTCCACAGAATAAACTACAGAACTAAAAAGAAAATTACTCCCATATTTGCCTGTTTCCAGTGTCTTCCAGATGCTTAGTGTGACATTCCTGTTCTGATACCTTGGCACAAATGGAGAGTAACCATGGAAGGCAATGAAGCCAATCCAGTGGAGGTCCACAGCCATCAACAGGCAGAAGTGAGAAGAGAGCAGGGGCCCTTAATTTTCTAGTGGACCTGCAGGCAACAGATTCAAATTTAACTAAACTTTTAGTAGCTGAATTGCGCAGTTAATAGCAAAAGTTATTTCAGCCTTGGTAGAAGTACAGGCTGCATTGCTAACTGAAAAACAGATCTTGAATAAGCAAACAAGAAGGGTAGCACTGCACCAGAAGAGGCTGTTGTCTGTGTGAGAACTCAGCCGTAGTACTGGACATGGCATGGGCCCCAGTGCCACAGCAGATTTTGGTGCATTGCTGCATATCTCAAGGTTCACGCCCATCCTGGTTCTACCACAAGTGAGACAAAGATACATGGGTATTTTTTTTCTTTTAACTTGTGTTTTAACTTTTAGCCCCAACAGATTTTATTTTCTAAACAGGATAAGTATGAAGTCTTTGTTACCCTATTTTCTCCTCTTTGTTTAATTCAGTCAAGAATACTGGAGAATCACAAATATGTCACACTTCTTTCCTTCCACACTCCAGTATTTAAATAAAGAAACCTGAAAGAGACTCATCATCAAGACCCTCACAAAATGGAATGCAAGTTACCCTGCCTTTATCCCTCTTCCCCTACTTCTTCCCTGACACACACTGCTGAGAACAAGTGCCCCATGTTCCTTTCAGTAAAGATCTGATACAAAAGAAGGTGTGTTTGAATAAAAAACTGTGAGAGGAAAGGAGATATGAAATTAAAAATACAGTGTCATATGAAGGCATCCTTTATAAATGCTAAAGAAGCAAAAAGCAAAACACTTTATTATACCTTGCATTTCCCTGCAAAGTATTCAGAGAGACACAGGAGAGCAACAGTCAGTCAGCTGAAATACATGCATACTTAATCAGTTGCCTCTGTTATGCCTCCTCCTTTAACAGACTGAAGGTCTTGAGACAGGCAGCAAGCCTTCCCAGGGAGAGATAATAAGGAGAACATTGATACAAGAACTTGTTAAGAAAAATGAGTTTTAGAAGAGTGCTTTATGTAAAGGATCTAGTAATCACCCCAGCCCCAATGCTGCCTGACAACAGTGGTTTTTATGAAGGAAGTTAAACACCAGAATGACTGCTGCATGGTCCTCTCCTTCAGAAGGCTGGCTTAATTAAACAAAGCAAAGCAAAACAACAAACAGCTAGAAGGAGGAGATGAGGTAGTAGATAATGCTATCAACTGCTACATTTCAGAGTCACATGCCATCCGGGAGCCACAAAGCTGCAGCACATTGTGCAACACGAGACTTAGTCATCCAAAGTTTCTGCTCCTGCATCAGATGGACTTACTGCTTTGCGTGTGGAGCAGGCCATTCTTAGATCCAGCACTGTTGTTTTGAGGACAGCTATAGGTGAGGTGGCAAATTTCCCATTCTCAAATGTGCGGGTATTGTTTGATCCCAGAGGTTCACAGTTACCTCACACTTTATGGAATTTCAAATAGAGCAAATTAGTGGAGGAGGCTCTGGATTTATCTTTGAGGACCAACCTCCAGATGCATTTGAATTTCAGTTTGGTGAGATTGTACAATTTAATTTTTTTTCTTTTTTTCTTAACTGTATTCTCCACTTCCTTCCATTATTAACAATTCTTCATTTTACCTTTCATTGGAGTACTCCTTGGATTGATGTAAAAGCCTTAACTTTATTAGTTCTCAAGGCAGAATTAGGATGCCCAAAACCTATTTTAACACTCCCCATCCACCTCTGGTACTTCCATCACACCGTTTCTTTCCCTTTTTTTTTTTTTGTTTTGCTCCCTGAAGGTTTTTCTTCCTATGAGTCTCCTATTGGTCAAAAACATCACACAGCTAGAAAGATAGAGGAATTTGATTTCATCTGAGGTCAAACAGTAAATGTAAGTGTCATTCCCTTGATCTTTTTGAGAAGCAGAGGCTGCCACCGTCTTTCCAAACCATTAGAAGCAAGAGAAAGGCTCAGGAAGGTGAACGAAATGTTGGCATCTCCTAATTTTGTCCTGACACTTGGAGCTCTCAGTATCATCTGTAAAAAAGTCACTGGTTCTAGTTCCTTGCAGACAAAAGCAGCCATGCTGTAGATGTCTAGTGACAAAAATCCACAGCACTTTTATTCTGTGTGCGCTGGAGGCAGCAAAACAAATCCTTTCCAACAAACTTGGAGCCTCCAGCAAAAGAGCAAAAGAACAGAAACCAGAACTAGAAAATGTCACAGAAAGAGAGCAAAAGAAAGCAACAATATTACACAAGTCTTAATTACTGTAAAAATAAAGTGCAATAGCTCAAACTCAATGACCCTGGAAAACAAGCTAAGCTGTCCATGGGACAGAGTGAGGATTAAAAACCACATATAAGCTGAGGAGCAGCGATAAAGAATGCAACAAATGCTTTGGAAACAAACAAAGGCACAGACTTACATGTGTATGATCAAACTAATCCCTCCCCAACTTTAACACCTCAGCAGCCCATAATTAAGGAACCTGTCTATTCTTAGACATCCACAGAATTTTGTTCAGGGCACTTTGCACATGAAAAAGTCAACCTGTCCGGTTGGACTTAGATGGTCTGCATTTTTCATACCTACATAGAGACTATGGAATTTTGAGTAGTATATAAAAGAGAAAAACCCCAACCCCATAAAGATTCAAAACACCATTACTCTTTTCCACTTGCTAATATCTCATTGGCACCTCCTGGGCTCAGCTGGGGTCTAGCTTCTAAAAGCTGAGTCAGTCTAGTTGCAGACATACCTTCAGAGGTTTAAGAGTTCATCTGTGGATTGTGGAGAAGAGGTTGACAGGAAAGATCACAAATAATTGTCTTTCCCATTTTATGGATCATGGCAGAAGATTTCAGGCTATAACACTGAAATACTGAGTGAAGAACATCAAAGAATATCCTTCCAACATCTAATATCTTATCCATTCCAGCTAGCCACTGTTAGATTTCCATAATCGGTGTAATATGGAGCTGCACACAGATGTGAAAGTTCAATTCACCCTTAGTCTCTTTGCTATTTAATATTCCTGAGGAAGATCAGGCATGCATTTCCTTTCTTCATGGCCCTCAGCAGTACCCACCCCCACAGGTCATTCCTTTGACACAACCAGGCAACACCACCTACTCCAGGCATGCTCTCAAAGGTGCCCATGACCATTCCAATGGATTCTACTTCTCTTCCTCTACGACCCCAAATCTATGGTCTGCTAGAAGCTTTGGTTTGCACTTCACAGGGGCTCTTACACAGTAGTGCAATTAAATTTCCCTCTGTTGACACTAGTTGTGTGAACTTTATCAGGGTAACTCTTGGCATTCCTAGTGCACTGAAGCACTAGCTGAAGCAGTTAAGAAATCCCCTCCCTCTATATCCCGCCTTAACAAGGTTTTTTAAAAGCACTATTCCCCTTAGAAAAAAGAGCTTGTGAATTGAGGAGTTCAGAGCATATGTAATTGGAAATAGTTCCATCAAATAATGTCTGTAGACTGGAATTCCCCTCTTGCCCTGAGGGACATAGTACTTTTTTTTCCAACCCAGAAGAATATGAATTTCCATTTACAGAATCCTTTTCCTTTCTGAGCACTCAGACTGACCATTATTTGCCACTGAGACACAGCTGCATCTGGGACCGAAGGCAGCAGTTCCTTGCAATCAGAATTGCCATTTATTCCACAAAATCTGTTGTACATGTGTTGGGCTGGCGAACTGAGACCAGGTTGTTACTGGTGCCTGGGTGACTTTTGTTAACCAAATGGAGTTTGACAGAAGACTCCAAGTTTAGACACACAGGCATGGAACAACAATAACAACAATAAAAATCCATTTAGTCTTACCAGGAGTTCAAGTGGCTTCAGAATTTCATTTTGCTGGGGGCACTGAGCCTTACAGCACCATGCCGTAGCTCAGGTGCAGTGGTGTCTCAGAAGGAAGGGTACCACTTACTGCAGCATCCCCTTCATTTTTTGTTGGGTGTCTTCAATCCAGCTGCATGCCCAGAGGGATGCACTTACAACAGCCAGGGAAACTTCTTCACCTGTGGGCCCACTGCATGTTGCTGAACAGACTTTCGCAACTTGGTAAAGGAGGTCTAACAGTTGTCACTGTCTGCTTTGGACTCACTCTGAATATAACCTTGCTGTGAATTTTGTCATTCTAAACACAAGGATCTCACTCTAGTTCTTTCCAAAGGAGAGGACTGTGCCTTTGAATGTGGCAAGGATACAACACAAATAATGCCCAGTCTTATACCTGAAACATTTCTAAGTGCCAGTCTTGAACTGGCTGAGCCTCAATCTGTGCTTGTTTCCACTTTTTTTCTCATATAAAGGCTCTTCATGCTGCATTTTCCACTGGTGAAAGGAATCAAAGCTATCAAACACAAATGAAGGGGTAATTTCCCTTTTTCTAATCCAGTCAGCTGCAACAACGTAGTCAGAAGTGCAGAAAGGCTAGTGCAAAGTGATGAAAATCACACAGAAGCTTATGAAGGTCTAGAAGCAGTAGAATGGCATACTGTTCTGGGGGCTCACAAAATCCAGCCTGTACACTTGCTTTAGGACAGTGAAATACTTTTAAGGAAACCAGACATCTTTCAAGGAATGTTGGTTTCTGAGGATTTGCTGCAGTCATGTGTGGTATCTTTAGCTTATGTGCAATCTACAGTCAAGCAGGGCAGCTCTTAGCTCCCATCCAAAATGGCTTACTGATCTGAGCATTTATTTGCAAAGAGAGTTCTGTTCAAAGAAAAGAAACTGTTTTCTCAGGGGCTCATGGTGGAGCAGCACATCTCAGATTTGGAATCTGAACAGCAGTGTTCCCATCTGCTCTAAATGACTTTAAAAGGCTCAGTCTTCCAAAGTAACCAGGACATTTCAGGTGCACAGTTTTCATTAACACTTATGCAAAAAGAGCAGTTAGATCTTCCCAGAATTACTTAAATCCTTAAATAATCTTCCAGTATATTTTGCAAGAGAAAATGTTTAGATATTCTGGGCTCAAGGGTCCTCCTCACACAGCTCAGCAGCATCCCTGCCAGACTGCCAGATCCCACCTAAGAGATTGGTAGGCATCAGCGGCACTGTCTCTATTTTTCTCTCCCTACTACCTGCCTCATAAAGCACTTAAGAGGATTAATGGGAGTATTTAAAAAGTTGCTTATATTTCTTATTCCAATCAGCTGCTCTACCTTAATTTTACGAAATATGTTAGTGCCACAGAGGGCAAGGTAGCTTCACTGCTTTCTTTGACCAGCTATGTCCCTCACAGCGGCTGAAGACTCAAGACACTCAAGTTTAGAATCCAGGAATTAATTTTTATCTCTTTCACATCTTCTCCAGCTATCAGGTTTCTAACACCTCCCGCTCCCTAATACAAATGCAGTCACATTTGTACCCATGGTCACTACTACTGTGGGAAGTGGTGAGACCGTGTTATGCCCCAGATCAGTGAATAGTTTTCCAATGTTTTTCCTATATCTACAGCATGGGAACAGACATCAGACTGCCACAGATGGGATGGGTGAGGGAGAGGAGGTGAGTGTCTTCACAGGTAGTTCTGAACTCTACTAACACCCTTTTACAGGAAAGGAGACTTCATTTCTCAGGTGAAGTTCAGCTACCCTAAGCCAAGCTGGATCATACTGCTAAGTGAGGGAGAAAACACTGCACTCAGTCCGTGATGATGGGATTGTGCTACCAGAATAACAGCATCCAGTGGCTAGTCTCCAAGATGATAAGTTAGAATTCAGAATACCTTTCTACTGAGCACAGGGGTAAATTCTTGCAATCTCCCTCTGGCAACATTTGAGAATATTTATGAACACTAAAACTGGATAAGAAACCACCCACACATTTTCAACATATGATAAGGTCTCATGAGAACCTATATCTTTCAATAAAATGTGATGTTTTAGAATCAACAAACTGTTTTTTGTTCCTAGATTGTTCATTAGAAGGCCATTAAAAAAAGTTAACCAACATTTAAAAGTCTTTTAGTGTTTCTTTTGAGCCAAAGAAGCACTTCTTGTCAGGAGGTTGTTTGGATTCTAGCAATTTTTGACTAGTTGTTGTTTAAAGAATTGTCGTTTAGACAAAAGCCTGAATACTTTGACTTCTTTTGCTTCACCCAGAAGTGATATGGGTCATGGCATCTTTGGAGCAAGCTGTCAGAAAGCAACTCAACAATTTTGCCTCTAATTGGACCCATTAATAGAGCAAGGAAACTTCTTACTCATTATTCCAAGAATAGCAACAATGCCTTTTGAAAGAGGATTAGTGGAGTATTCAAGTGTGCCAGTACTCCTCAACTCTGAAAGCTCCTCCATTGATGCCAAGCAGCAAGATTAGTCTGCAGGAGGAGGGAGCCTGCACAGCACTGATGTGGTGGTGTTCAGCATGGATGACATGAGTTGCAATGGGGTGAAAACTCGTAGCTATGCCATGTGAGCAAGCACAGTTATAGCAACTCCTACTGGTAGGCTCAGCAGAAGAATTCCCACCTGCAAAGGTAGCAAATTCCTCGAACCTAAAACCAAAGACAAGGCAAAATGCTAGAACAACATAGAAGGAGGGAAAAAGGTTTCCATTCTATGTGCACAGTACAGCCTGTGGCTTTCGTGTTCCCTCCTCATAGTGTGAGTTACACATAAAGGAATATGTGTTGGGATCAAGCACAGAAGAGGATACAGCCCTCACTATTTGAGGGCTGTATTTTGTTTGTGTGAGTTGTTTTATGAGGAGAAAATGTCTCAAGTGCTTATGTGGAAATTTGTTGGTATTTGTTCCTGTTGGCTGGCTGAAATTTCCATTTTGCTGGCTCTCTGTTTTATTTTTCCCTTTGCTTGCAGTACCTTTTAGTGAGAATCAGTTAGTAAAAGAGATTTGGTGTTGCCTGTTAGGGCATGCTGCAACTTTTCAGTTTGATCATTTTATTATATCAACCCAAATTAAGTATATTACTTATGCTGTACTTCCTGTCTCTTGAGATAGTTTCTGCCTGAATGAAGTAGGCAAGGTGTGAGGACTCAAAGCATGTTAATGCATGCCTTGGAAAAGGTAACATTTTTAATGATCCCATGAAATAGAACCACGTTCTAGACAAACCCTTTATCTCTGGTTTTCCTTGAGCGTATGTGCCATCTGCTTTTTGCAGTATAGTAGAATAGATGGAGAATATTTGGTTTAAGTAAACCTGGAAACTGGAGGAAATAATCCTAATGATGCCTATACTTTCTCACAGAGATCCTCTTTTATCTCAATCAGGGAAAGGTTCTTTCTCCATAAGAAGACATCAGGGACTCCACTTCTCTACTCTCAACCTACAAGCAGATATTTAGCTTTGTGCTGCTCTGACCATTTGAGTGCTGCTGCAAGGTTTCCATGAGCTTTAGGGGTGATTCCAACAGAAAGGTATTGCTTGGTGTGCTGAGGAGTCACTGGAGGTTGTCACTGTGTTATTGAGGTTCTGTTGTCTTCTGGAAAGGAGGAGCCTGGTTAAAAGTCAGTGAAGCTGGCTGTCAGCAGTAACAGAGCAGCACAGGTCAGCTTCGTTCCTGTTCTTGTGGTTTATTAGTGAGGTGAACCATCTCCTTCTAGTTCATTTTGTGTTGCCTTTGCTACTTGCAATGAATGGCTTGCTTTACTCAGCCTGTGAGCCCAGGTTTACAGTGCTCAGGTTCAAGGCCTTTCAATGGCTGTGTGAGCTCATTTGCTGCCCCACTGACAGGTTACATAGCATCTGCAGCCCTGTCGGAGCAAGGATAACGCTTAATGCACACAGACATAGCATAATGCTTTTGAGACAGACATACAGACAAAACTTGGACCACAGTTTAGGGTATGTAGTCCAGCACCAGGACTCAGACGCCATTCTTGTCACAGAGGTGCCTAGTTCTGTTCCCTGTGCCACGTATGCAGTAAAGGAACTTACTTTAGGGAGACCTTTAGGATAGGGGAGCTACTGGACAGAAGTGACTTGCACTCTGTTCTATGGGAAGTTTCTTACCTATTTAAAGAGTCTTTTTGGTCTGCAAATTATCACAAATCAGGGCAGGGGAAGGAGTATGGGAGAGCTAGATTTGACAACTACAGGCTTTAGCAGTTAAGTGTAGGTTGTTTCTGTCTTTTAATCAGCACACAGTTTTTTCACCCCCTGACTTGTTTAACTCTTTGTGCTGGTTTCTTTCTCTCCTGTGAGATTAAGTCTGTTGGCTCCTGTTCAATATGGTGTTAAGTGCCCACTTAATCCTTTGCAGTAGTTTAAGTTGCTGAATAGAGAGGAAGCTTGGGCTATTGCTTAAAAACCCGGACTGAGCTGTTAGAATGGTAGGAGCTTCATGCTACAGCCAGGCTTGCTGTGTGATAGCGGGCAAATTGCATTGCTTGGTTTCCCTTCAGCATCCCCCTGTATGCACAGATGAGTGTTACTCACTCCCCTTGCAGGGGGTAGCATGAGGTGTCTGCCAGTGGGGTTTTGGAGGGCTTTGAGAATGCTGCCTTTGAAACATAAAGATTGTTGCTGCAGTGAGCGCTGGATGGCTGGACACCTTTGACACCACTCTGTGGAGCAAAGAAACAAGTGGGACTGCTTTGTAATGAAGGGGAGACAGCTTTTGAAACTCAGCTCTATATATAGTTTTAATATATTTTAATTTAGACACAATACTAAGGTGCCACAACTTCAGAAGTTAGAGTAGGGGCTGAACCAGGCATACATACTGGAACATTCCTAGTTCTGTCCCAAAGCCAGCACTGAGATGTGGAACTTGAGAGCCTCAGATGGAGAGAATGACATACGATGCTTAACAGCTCCATTTTCTCTTGGAGTCAGTTTAGGTGGAGCAGTTTGACTTACAAACACTGTTTGGTGAGAGAACTCTCAGGAGGGCAGTTTTAAATTGCTTACACATAATTCCCATTTTTCCAGTGGCTCAAACCAACAAATATGGGTGACAAAATAACTTCCTCTCCCAACAGGTGGGATATGGAGCCTGAAAAGAGGCAAGACCTGTAAGGCCAAGCAAAAACAGAGAGAGCATTTTGCTAGTCTCTGACAAAGACTGATATTATTCTTGGTATGTTTTGTTTTGATGATTAGATCTGTAGAGATGTATGACACTCCAAATGCAATGGTACAATTTGCCAGTGAGAATACTAAGAAAAAGATGTGGAGGCTGAAATTCAGATCCAGCTTAGCACTTTTTGCAGTTAAGTTTTTTGGATTTAGAGCTCATAGGGAAAGAGGAGAGAGAGGTATAGGTTCAAGTTCCCCCTGATTCAGAGCAAAGGTTTTCCTCTCCAGTCACTCAGAATTAGGCAGAAGAGGAACACAGCTCATTCAGTCTTCCACATGCCATATCAACAATCGGAAAAGCCTGTTATACAGGTCATTTATACAACAATCAGACGTCTCCTTTTGGCCTCCTGGCACACTCCTGAGAAGATGATGTAAGACAAGATATGAGATAACTAAACATAGAGATCGTTCCTACTGCTCTTTTTGTTTCAAGTGGAATTTAGCCCTGCTGAGAAGATCAGAGTTGACATCACTGAGGTCTGAGATTTCCTGTTTACCTCAGAAAACAAGTATAGCACAGGCTGTGGTGGCTCAGGCTTCCATGGAATGCCTCAGCAAATCATCATCACCCCTCACCCAAAGGGATGCACCACAGGAGCATGGAGCTGTGTCCCTGCATCCACCATCACTTCCCTCTTTCAAAGTGTCTACAGCCAGAAATCAAAGGTCTTTTCAGACACTCCTAAATAATGTTCCCACTACGCACAAGAGGTCCACTGCTCTCAGTGAGAAAGTGGGGCAAGTACTTATTTCCTGAAAGTGAAGTACCACCTGCTACTGCCAACTGTGCCTGCTCTCAGCATTGACTTAGTGGGACACGGCAAGTCCAGTAGGACTTTGTAATACTGGCACACAGACTGAAGAGACATTAGGTGGGAGAGTGGACACCTCTCTTGCCGTTGTTTTAGTCTTTTTGTGGCTCATGCTGGATGAGATTGTTGGTTGGAGCACGGTGTTAATAACACCAAGGTCACAGGCTCAACCCCCATATGGGCCATTCACTTTAGAGTTGGACTTGATGATCCTTGTGGGTTCCGTCCAACTCAGAGTATTCTGTGATCTGGAAACAAATACTATGCATTGTAGATTATATGTGAGCCATGGATTTTTCAGAACTGCATGCCTTGCACACATATTCTCTCTAAACCCATGCTCAAGAAATATTCAGGGTGAAATCATTAGGGGCTGTTAAGATCAGGCTGTCAATTCTGCCACTCATAGTAAAATATTCCCATTTGAGAGTGTTTAGTCACAAATGTAAAAAGATTGAAGACAGAGGACAACATAGGCATTGCTACGAGAGGCTGCTGTGTGAGAAGCCATATTGTTTATTGATTCTCCCACTTGAAATGGCAATAAATGACATTTCTCATGCTACAGACAGAAGGGTAAGATCTGTTCATAAGTAAGAAGAGCTTTCATTTGGATGCATATAGTTAGCATTTGAGTCAGGACAACCCTTAAGAGCTGAATTGGCTAGGATTCACTGCATGAGACTTGAAATCAGATTATATACAAACTCAGTGAAAATACTGTTTTAGTGGGAGCTGGAGATCCCAGATGAATAACAATCAGATTCCCTTTCAACCCTTGCTCTTGGACAGCTGCTTCTTTTGTATGTGCTGGGAAGGATTAAAAAGTTTGGAAACAGTATTCATATGGTGCCTTATCACAGTTCTGGGACATTCTCTGTCCTCACTGCACAGAGGTGCTACCAGTTTAGTAAGACCAAGGTTTGGCATTCAGGAGTGTGATGTTAAAGGATTGTGTATAGCCAGCCAGGGTACATTCTGTTTCAATCAAACCTGTTCTGCCTTGGAAAAACTTAAAGGACAAAGGATGATTAGATGCAGAATTGATGCCTACACAAGCAAGTAGGTGGTCAAAGACACTGAAGCTTTGTTTACCCTTCTCTGGCTGGCATATTGACAGCAGTTATTATAGGTTTCCTCTGGAAAGAGCAAGAATTCCGAAGAGGCCTCCAAACTCCTCCCGTATATTCCGTACCTTGGACTCAACATTGAGGTCTTGCTGTGTGTCAAGGGAAAATTTTCAATCCTCTTCAATCCTTGCAGGTTTTTTGCTAACAGGGATTCTCTCAGTACATGAATGTTCTCCTTACATTTTATTTATGGAACAACTTCTAATATGGTTTAACCTTTGCTAGGATCTCTGATCCTAGTGAAAAGCCAACTGCTCCAGGCAGCACCTTAACAATGGCACCTGAAACAAGCAGTGGAGTCATGGCCAACAGTTACATCCCACGGCTGAAGCAGCAAAAAACCCCTATTTTTTTCTCTACTGATGCCTTTTATACAATTCAGCACTGTTTTGCAAAGAGACGAGCTGTCCTATGGCAGTAACTATGAGATCTCAATAAATGCTAAAAAAGCGTGGTCCATTCAAGTGCAGCCTAACCACAAGACTCCAATCTGTAATCCAACCTGTTCAACAAGATGGGAAATTCTGTGTCCATCCAACTGAGAGTGGGTCACTGTTTAGAAGTGAGCATGGGGGTAGAATCCAAGTCCTGCTATCACAAGACCTAATGAGACAGCCTTCTATTTAAGTTATTTCAAGAGCATAACTTTGGCAAGGAAGAATATTGCTATTCTAAGACCTTGCAGGTTCCAAAATAACATCCTGCTAGAAGATCCCAATGTACTCTTCCACTGAGCCTTGTCTATGCTGTATAAAAAGTATCAATATGATCTTCACTGCTTTAGTACTCTATTAGTGTAGACACACAAGAATAAAATTATTATGGCAGCGGTTGTTCCTAGAGATAAAGGAAATAAAGTATCTAGTTATGAGGACATAGAAACAGGGTTTGAAATGTCTTATGTATTCCAGTTATTCTGGTAACTTACTTGGAAAAAAAAAAGGTAGATGGTGGTCTTCAACAAGCCTAAAAGAGTGGGAAAATTTAATTGTGCTGCTCCAAGGTATAAAACCTGATGACCCCAAGATGGGCAGGAGTGTTGATCTGCTGGAGAGTAGGAGGGCTCTGCAGAGGGATCAGGACAGGCTGGATCAACAGGCCAAGACCAGTGGTGTGAGGTTCAACAAGACAAAGTTCTTGCTGGGTCCTCTCCTGGGGTAACAGCACCCCCCTGCAGTGCTACAAGCCAGGGGAAGAGTGGCTAAAGAGGTGCCCTTTGGAAAAGGTTCTGGGGGTGCTGACAGCAGCTGAACACAAGCTAGTGTGTTCCCAGGTGGCCGAGAAGTTTATTTTTTATTAAAAACTTATTTGATGAGGTTCTTTTTCATGTGAGAAGCTTCACTTGTCTCTTCACAATACCTTTTGTACAGCTCTGGGATCTCTTCACGCATTACACACTTTTTATACCACACAGCTGCTGCCAAAACTGGAACTTCCCCCACCACACAGTTTCCAAGGCTAAACTAGAATCTAGGCAGAATGTGTTCACCACAAGAATCAAGATTCCAACAGCTCCAAGTGCTAAGGTAACTACAGCTGCAGATACAGCCACTGCTGCTGCCTTTTCCCAAGATGAGAAGTATTGTCAGATCCCAGCAAGCAGGGTCTGGAACCGTTGCTGATGTAGCTTCACAGCTGAAGTGTGAAAGCACAAATAGCACTGCCAGCTTATGCTGAGCCACATGGTGTCAGCTTATGCTATAGCCCTGCTGGCACCAGGGTACTGAAGCAAACTTGTTAAATCTCAGTTGTTAGAGGAGATTGCCCAGGTATAAGAACTGCAAAGTTCAAAAAGTCTGCATCAGCCATCTTGTTTCAGGAGCAGGAACATAATCAATCCCACAGCTCCTCACTCTGAATTCTAGTAATTGTTTATGAAACTTTCCTGAAATATCTCTGCAGAAATCAGGCTCTTGCAATAGAGGAAATTCTCTTACGTTTATGTTTCCAGAACCACACCTTAGACGTATTTTTTTCCCTCCAAATACAAAGGTCTCCGGCACACAGTGGGAAGTTTCAAGCTTCATTAAGTAGATAACAGTCATGGTTTTGTAAGTGAAATGCTTAGCAAGTTGAGTCCCCACAGGGCACAAATTAGCTGGAATGAGGCACTACAGAGCTAACCAGTAGTACAGACAGACATAAGTAGCTCCTTTAATTCCAGGTGAACTGTACATATGGTTGCAGGTGCAGGAAGTATAAGTTCCCATAGTCATCACTGACTGAAGCACTGCTGCTTTGGCCAAGTATATGTATATATCTTTGGCCAGATATATATCTATATGTAAATATCTATATATGAGTGTTAGCTGACACTGGTATCTTGTTCTGAGATAGGGCATGGATGAACAGCTGCTGTATGGAAGGCTACGAAGAGATGCTTTCTCCATTTTTGTGGTAATTTTTTCCAAGTTTTGCTTCACCAGAAAGAGTATAAAATAATCCAACTCCTGGGACTAAGACTAACCTAGACTGTCACTGTCTTGATAAATTGACTTGACAGAACATTGTATGTCCTACTAGTTATAAATCTCAGGAATTATTGAACAGTTAAGATGGGAAAAGGGAACAAATTTCATACATTATCCAAATCTTAGAACACCTCATTAATTCCATCTGTTCTTCTGCAACTTTAGCAAGGTCAGGATTTTATGAAGCTATGAAATCTCCTCTTAACTAAAACCCAAGTATCTGTGATGGTCATGTGCTGAGCATTCAAGTTGCATCCTCTCCCCACTTGCATTGGTGCCAAATGGTACTTTCTTTCCAGGGCAATTACTTATGCAAATACAGCTGCTCTTGGTGTCAGCCAGCTGCTGTGTCCACAACCAACCTCGAACACTGCCTGCTTTCCATCTGTCAAGGCCCTGGCAGAAGCATAGGGGTGTGTGTGGAAGGGAAATGGGCAAATTAAATTTCCTCTGAAGCAGTAGTGACTACTGCTATCTGTCCCTCGAGGCATTAGAGTCAGCTCTGCAACTGGGCCTACACTTTTCCTCTGCTCTTCTCTTTCCCACAGCAGAAGCAACTCAGGTCTCCATCATTAGGGAACAGCACCATTTAACCTTGGGTATCCCAGCAAGCAACCTGTGTCCAGTTCTGCATTCCTAATTCTCCTTGTGGTCCATAGGAAATCACTTTCAGTTGTGGGGTCACTGATGCAGCAGCCTCAGATACCTGTAGGTGTGGTAGTAACTGGGTTTCCAGAGCCAAAGCCCCACAGGAGACCTCTAAAGCCTTCTGCAAACCAAGCCCTGATCTTCCTCACTGCATTCAATTGCAGTCCTTGTGTTAGTTTTGTGTCAACCCTCAACAGCAGACCCAGGGCAGCTCAACCCTTGGCAGCAGGACCTACTGCACAGAACAATCCTGAAAATCCTTGGTGAGTATGCAGAATAACATCACCCCTGACATTTAGTGCATCAGTCCAACATGGTAGGAATGAGTTTTTCAGCTTGTTTTTAGTTGCTGGTGCTATTCACTGTCATGCTGTGCCGGTATCCAGCGTGGAAAACAGAGCTGCCTGTGGGGGCACAGAGCTACAGGGGTACCAGCAGCACATCTGGCCCTGCAGTGCCAGCCAGGGACAGGTCTGCAGCAGACAGTGCTGCCAAGGGGCACAGAGAGCTCAGAGGTGACCTATGGATGGAGCCAATTTGCATGTTTATGAGATCCTGCATTACTGAACAGCACTCCTTCATTTACTTTTGTGTCACTCTCCTGTGCTAGGTACACTTTGATTTTAGCCTCTGGAAAATTCCAGGGTTTTATTCCTGTACTAAGGGGCTAAGCATGAGTGAGAAGCCAGTAAAAAGGGTAAGCTTGATTAAAAACAGATTAAATACTCAGTTGTAATAAAAATCCTTTTACTGAGTCCAATTCTGACACATTCAAAAGTAAAAATAATTTATTCTTACTGAGGAAGAGACCTAAATTCCGTTTATATCTCACAGTCCCAGTAATTATGAAAGGGGTTGCCAACTCCACAAACACAAGCCTTTCAGTTTTTTTTAGTGTTCATACGTATTGGCCCAAAATAGGAGAGAAGAAAAAAGGTGTTTGCTCTGCTAGCAGAGCATTCAGGCAAAGTGCTGGTTCTGGATCTCTTTAGAAGGACCACATACTCATTGGTATGAGGATGACAAACTATAATTATGGGGAGGGGATTTGGAGAATGCTTATCAGTGTAATTAAAAGTGAGCTTTTGCCAGCTATTTCCGTTTTATGCAGTTATAAATCTGTTATTTTATCAAAGAAGAAAGGGCCTTTGCACAGTATGAAATAGAAGAGGTATGAAAAGTTGTTTCAAGCTGTGGAAGATCTCTATCAGCATGCATTTGCTGACATGTAATTATTCCATTACCTTTAAAAAACAATGATATTGAAGATAGTTGGAAGTGAGGGATGTTGTCTTGAAAAAGGTCACATGTTATCTTGGAAAATCAGCTTTCTATTAAGAAATTATTTGACATAATTTCTGTTTATGGTAATTATTTAAGTGAAATTATTTCAGGAACTTACACAAACTCCCCCTCACACATGCTTTGGATTTTTAGTAGCTTCCTAGTTATGGTATCTGAAGTATAGTTTTGGCTACAGCTTATGAAACCTCTGCTCACTGCAGAGTGAGTACTGCGTGTGTCACCAGAGGATCCCCTCCACATGATCAGATGTGCACACACACAGAGAATATCAGGCTGCTCTTTTATACAGTAGCTGCTTTTCCTGAGTGCCACTACTCAGTCTGTTAGCAAGCCAAAGAAAATGATGTTGTGGCTTGTCTAGCACAAAACGTCATCAACTGTTTCCACCACTGACAGAGGATCTGAAGAGGCTGAAGGTACACACTGGACTGCATAGTCCTACACACAGCATTTCCTCCTCCCATGGTCACTTTGGCCTCTTTCTTTTTGTGCTTACAGGCACCAATCCAGTTAGCAGACAGCCATGTCAATTTAAATGGAGTGAATGGACTCCCAAATCAACAATATTTCAGGAGACACAGGCCCCCAATCCCTCTAGCAGCTAATGACAAACTCTCTTCTCCCCAGGAAGTTTTTTCCTGAAAACTGATTATCAAGTACCATCATCTCCCTCATGCCTGTTCCTACTGTCCCTTAGGAAAGAATAGCAAGAAAAGAAACTTTTGAGTGAATCACTTCGACTGGGCACATAGGGGAGGATGAGTAGCATTCCCCATAAGCCCAAAGAGTATTTCATCAACAAGTAATTCTGTAAGAGACATCAACACAGCAACATCAGAGATACAAGTACCCCTCTACAGAGAGTTTTTCCCAGGCTGTCCAAATGTCCCAAATCAGAATGTTTTGTTCCATCCAACTTAAGTACTCTTTCCAAATCCCTTCAAGCCACTCTCTCTTATGAAGGCACTGCATGTACATGCAATACATTACACGTAACTACTTTAAGGATCCAACTTCATACCGCAGATATTTGATATTAAGTTTCCTCCTATGGACAGTTTCTCTCATCTAGACTGTCTCTGGTTATAACAGAATTAGACCACAGATGAACTGAGAGTGAGTTTGTCCTCCTTAGTTCACCTTGAGTAAGTTATTTCATCCCATCGTAGTTGAAGCATCAAGACCCACAAAACTGCAAAAACTAATGCCCTAGCTAGCATGAGAAACGCTGTAAGTGGGTCCAAAACCTGGCCCCAGACTTTGTTTCTGGCTGTCATAAGGAGATATCAGATGGGACCCAGAAGCCAGGATGGACTCTCCACCCGCAGTTGATTCCTGAGCACATCCCACTCCTTTTCCCACCCTTGCCCATTTCCAGAATGTAGGAAAACCTGGTGTTTAGCCCAACCACACCTGGTAGGCTTAACAAATGGATGAGATTTTCTTCAAGTGTTTCTGGGTAACAAAATGGACTTCTCAGCAGCAATTTTCATTGAATACAGTGAATTCACAGGTGACATCTTTATGCCAAGTAGCCTGTCACCAAGAGAGGACTGTGTGTTTATGCCCATGGAAGAGAAACAGACCCTGCTGAGCCAGAACATGAGGCCACAGATCATTTTCACCATTTACCAGACACGCTGCTGACTCTGATCCCAAGCCCAAAAACACCACCTTACATTAAAGAGGGTCTATCACTACATGCTCAGACTCTATACGCATCCACATGTCTTTGTCTACTGGTCATGTTCTTTGTACTGAAATTTGTGCAAAGCACCACCATTTCTTTCCAAAATCCATGCACTCATCTGCCAGTCATGCCACATTATTCCCCAAGAATTTCTTCAAGGTAAAAGTGAAGGTGAACAGGAGAAATCCCTGCCACTTATATGGACTAAAGTAAGCTGAGCAACCAGCTGTTCAGGAAGATATGGCATTAATCTCCCCATCCCTAGAAGCAGATGGTGATAAATGAATGGCACATTTGACATATCTGTTGTAGTCACCCAACGAGTTAACAATAAAAATCAGATCACAGCAGCATTGGCTCAGACCCTCTTCCTCCAACACAGGAAATTCCATTTCCCCAGCACGGTGCTTTGTGCTCATCCTTCCAAGCTGTGCTGTTCTGAGAACCCCACAATAGCTCAGAGACACATTTGCGTCAGTGTCATATTGGATTGTCACTTTCCAAACATTAGTGTATGCATATGGTATTTTATACTAGCAAGGGCAATTTGTTTTAAGATATTTTGTAGGGTCTCTAAAATCTACATGCTCTAGTGAGAAACTGTAAATACTCTGGCAATGGGAATCCCATCTTCATCCCATGCCCAAGCACTAAAAAAAAAATTTATAGTAATGCTACGGAGAGGATGTATGGCTTAAAATGAATTTTTGTACCAAAAAAGGAGATGGTGATGATTAAGCAGGTGCTAGGTAAGTTTTAGAGGATAAGCACTGATCTTTTGACAATCAAATTTATACAGAAACATCATAGAATAAGACATTTTCTCCAACACTCATGAGATGATCAAGGCAAGCCAAGTTCCAGACTACAAAACATATTTGATTTTTCATTTTTGGCAGACAAGCTGAGAGAATAGATGCTCCTTAGCAAGTCCCCCCCTCTTCCTCCCTCCTAGCATGAGTTTGAGTGGTGAAGAGAAAGAAGAACAGCTGTGAGAATTCTGCAGAGCTGTAGAATGACAGGCACTCAGGTGGACTGAAGGAGGGGCTACTGTGCATTCTGGCAAGGCTGGGCATGTCTGTGTGTGTTGTACCTTCATCCACTCTGCTGCCACTGCACAATGGGGTGTCTTCAGCAGTTTGCTTTTGTCACACAGGACTGTGTGCTGAAATTTAGACATCATCAAGGCACATCTTCATTTTTGTCATGCAATTAACTAGATATGGAAGCCTGTGGAGGGTTATAGGGCAGAGCTAGACAGGCACTGGAAAATGCTTGATCCCTGAATCCCAGCAATACTCAGGTTGGGGTTGTAGTAGTTGCTGGGAATGTAAAATAAAATTATAGTGATGACTTAAGAGTTTTAGCTTTTTATATTTTTCATATATTTGTAGCTTTGTATATGGCTAATGCATGGCTGCAGCTCCTGTTATTTTTACTACTCTTTTCACCTACATTTTGGAACATTAACTAACCTTCTAACTACATCCCTGAAATACTGTTTAGTCTTATTCCAAGAGGAGAACCAACTACAAGGATATTCTGTATTCCAACTAGAATCTGGAAAGACAACACAAAGTGGGGCAAAGAAGCCCCTGGGCCAGTTCCAGAGGGACAGTACCCAGGAAAATATTACCTAATCAACTGCTCTCCTAATTGGAAAATATATGATAGGTATACTAACTAACCTTATAAAAAATGTAGAATTACTGTATCATGTGCAGGTTTTGCCATATTGTGTACCTGAAGGCTTTCAAGTAAAGGTTTGCTTTTGTATTATCATTCTAACATGGGTTGGGAAGGTTTGTTCTATTTCCGGGAAACAATAGTTTCAGGCTTGTTGCACGCCTACACTTAAATATCTTGGTTAATAAGGCCCATGCCCCTTAAAACAGAATTTTCTCAGTCAGTCACTTTGGTGGTTCTGGTTTGTGTGACTGTTTTTCTGGGATAGCCAACATCAAATGTTCAAGAGGCAAGAGTTAAAAAGAGCTATGGGCTTTCTAATGCTGATAAGTTTGAGTCCTACAGATTTGCTTTGGGAAGGATCTGCATTAAGTACTCAAATAAAATAATCTTTAAAATTAAGTCTAGTTCTTCTCTGAATCTTACCAAATTCTTGCTGTCAACAGTATCCCATAACAATGAGTAGACCATCAGATTTACAGGAACTTAATGAACTTAAATTCCAGAAATTACTTTGAATTTATTTTTAATCATGTATGCTTCCTTACAATATGAACCCTGCCCATACTCAGCTGCCTCCAAAACACCTGTCTAATGCCCTATAATTGAAATGAGCCATTAAGAGAGCTAGAAAATTTAGTGGTATTCTGCAGTGAAGAATGATGAAGTGGGGAGAAGCAGCTAGTTGTTAGACAGTACTCTTGGAAACAATGCCTTTTTTGAGATCTCACTTCAACTCCCAGTTCCAGGTTGACTGGAGTCAAAAATAGATCTGTCACAGGAGGGAGGTGATAAAAGGAGTGAGGTCTGCAGCTAACCTTAGCCAGGTTGTGTCACAGCTCCATTGGTAGGTAGAGGTAGCATTGAGCTACACTTTGGGGGAGTCAGAGGACTGCAACTGGCCTTTCATTAACTTAGCATTGCTAAATAGTTCATTTGTGGTTCTCCAGTGCTCATCTTAAGAAAGATAACAGCGAGTAAAACTTAATCTGAGATCACTTCAGTTCTTCTTTGACTCCTTCTGCCTTTAATCTTCCCCTCCTAGACCATGATTTCCTGTGACTCTGTCGGTTCTCTTGGCATCTATCCAAAAAAGGCAGGATAGAGACAAGTGACAAAAGACTCCAGGAAAGCTGAGATATCCAGCACTAAAACCAGTGACTTTTGGTCAAAGCCTCTGGCTTTTGTACAAAAGGTGGAGTCTTAAAGAGAAACCAGAAAGGCTGCATGAGTTGCACTAGTCATTTACTGATAGAACATTGCTTGTTTTAGCATTGTCAGATTTCTAAGAGCTGCTGTGTGCCTGGGCCAAGGGCAAGGCTGCTGGATATGCAGGTCAGTAGGGCTCAAGGATCAGAATCCAGAGGTTAGTAAGTACTGGCAGCTGGGGAACCCAGTGATCTTCATTTATGGAGCATGCCAGCAGTCCCACACAACTGACCAGAACAGTGAGATGGACGCAGGTGTGTTGCACCATGGTAGAGAGAAGCATGCTCCGTGTACTTGTAGTGAGAACAATTTTCATTATCTTGTTTTGGCATTTCTTGTAATCTAAAATCTTTCATGCAGAAAAACACAGAGCTGCTCTTGATCTTTGGGAACAGGCCACACAGGATATATGTTTAATTAAAGCTGACTGCTGGAGAGCAGGGAGCACCACCATTTTCCATACACTGTCTGGGCTGGGGAGTTGTTTTTGTGAGGGTGCAGAAGAACAAAAAGAGGTTAGGTTTGTTTGCCATAACACAGGTCTCAGCAGTTGGGCATCTCTATTTCAAGACAGCTCTCATCAGTGCTAAACTAGCGGGCACTGATGCTTAGGGGGCAACACTGACTGAGCTGAAAGCCCCAGGCACTTGTCCAAAGGTAACGATACAGCATTAAGGGAATTTTAGGACAGTTTGCACCATTCGGTGCTGTGATGTGCAAGCTACAAAGACTTTCAATTTTTGGACCTCAGTTGTTGCTTCCTCTACAACGCAAGTTTTTAAGAGGAAAAAAGCTTATCTCCTTGGGACCCATTGATGAAAGACCAAGGCAACATGCGTCATGGAGCCCCTTTGCTGCACAGTCCTGAGAAGCCAGAAAGGTAGAGCTAACTCCTGAGCTGACTAGACAGCTTGTGCTAGCCAGGAGGTTTGGCACAACCTCTCTGAAGTTCATCACAGAGCAGGAATTGCTGTGGCTGGACAGTTCATTCACAGATACCCCTACTGAGGCTGCAGGCAGCTGGCTGCAGGACACCTCATGTCAGGAGCAATGTTAAAGACAACTGAATAAAACTCAGTCAGCTGTTTTGTCTCAGAGGAGAGGGGGCTAACGTTTCAATTGACAGCATGGGTAACTTCTGGGCCAAGCTATCTCTGCATTTAAGATAGGTCTGGACTGTCAAATCCTTGCCTCCGGAGTGTGCATCCCAGCTAGATGGAGCAAGGCACTGACAGGCTCAGGCTGTTCTCAGTCCTCCCTTTGCATCTGTGCTTGCCCTTGTCCTCTGCTGCTCCTCCACACACTGGTCTCATAGTGCTGGCAGCAACTACCCCACCATGTCTCCTCCTCCTCCTCTCCCTGAGCCCCTTTCTCTTTTGTGCCACCCAACTCACCCAGAACACCTTTTCTTCTTGCTGGTTTTCCCTTCCAAGCTTCCATCAGTGTACAGCCCAAGAGATAATAATTTGATAATTTTAAATCAATAAATTGGAAAGAGAACAGTTCAGCAGTATCCTGGCAGATGGGGAGAAATTATCTCCACAATCACCTGACTGATCTGCCAACAATAGTGTGTGCTTAATTTCAGTCTCTGCAATGGTTTGAGGAAGGCAAGGTAGAGGATGTACAGAAAAACACGGGCAAAAAAACAAGCCCTGAACCTACCCTTTTAATTGGTTGACCATTGCCACCTACCAGAGTTATTTAAAAAGAAACAAAATTACAGATCCATACTCCAAAGTAATGAGTGAAGTTACATTGCCTCCTTCCCTGTTTTTCGAAGGCTAAAACAAGACATGCTTTGGAGGGTTTAAGTCCTCAGAGGCTGCATATTCAAGTTATGTAGCCTTTCTGGCTTATGAAGTAAGATTTGTTTTAAAACACAACAAAAAGACAGCATAGAAAGAAGAAGAAAAAAAAAAAAAACCACCATCAAAAGTATTACCCTGACTTATGACAGATACTAAACATCTCAAGGCACACTTCAAACCTCAAACTTGCAAAGGCTGGCAACACTACAGGGTGATAAAACCAGGTAGCCACCAGGCACTACAACCCTGACAGGCCCTCTTGAATCACAGCAACAAAAATAATATCTTACCTGAAGACTTCACAGCATTAGGAAGACAGCTGCTTTCCTGGAACACTTCCTTGAAGCTTAGAAGTGGCAGTGAGGCTCCAGGACACTTGCTTTTTGTACCTAGATTAGAGCTGCTTTGTCCTGATAATAATTAACACACAACTTCTTCAGGTGGGAATGGGTCAACTTCTTCCACAGGCTAACCCTCTCCCTGCTCCTGTCTAGGTGCTATATTGCAAAAGTGAGGGCATGGATTTGCAAAATACCAGATATGTGCAGGATCAAGAGATGGAAAGAAAGAGGAAAAATGAACAGGAGTAGTCTCCAAGGTGGAACCCAGTTCCTGTGGTGTATGCCTGAGGATCACAAAAGGAGAAGCAAGCTGTAAAAGAAGTGTGCAAACAGCCCCAGAATTCCAAGTTCTCCTGGGCATTTGGGGAACTTGGATATAACAGGAATAATAAGATACCCTTCCCTGCTTCCAGTCATTGGAAGAGCTTTCGGCACAGCCTTGGAATACCCATTCGCATCTCATCTATTTACCTTCATCAGGCAGTATCTGCTCCTCACCACCTCCCTGGTGGATTCTCCATGAGAATCATGGCTCCTGGAGCAGGACACAAGGATCCCAAATGGCCTGGAGGCAGATTTCTACCTTTGAACAAGATCAGCATCTGGTGGTGGTAGGTAAGGGGCACAAATATTCCAGAGATCTTAGGATTCAGAGGTTCAAGACAACTCTGATTTGGGCAGAGAACACCCAACACTGGTGTTGAGCACACGTAAGAAATCATGAGAGCAAGAGTTAAGAGCTGACTGCAGCTGTGGTGCTCAGTGTGCTCACTGATGAGATTCTGGGAGATGTTTTTTTTCTTAAAACACCCACAGGAGACTGAGCCTAAAGTCCTGAAACTTCACACCTCTCTTCCTTTCCTAGTTTCCGTTTTACTTTTATTTCTGTTTCTAGCATGATAATTAACTAGTAAGGCATTTCATGTATATACAAGCTTCTATTTCTCCTTTTTTCTCCTTTTTTTTTTGTCTATCCTTGTTCCTTTCTCTTTTTCCCTATGCTTTCCCTCCTTCTTGTTTGCTTTCTTTGTGTACAATTAGGAATTGAAGTTGTGCATCTGCTATTTGAATAAAAGCAGAGAACAGCATAGTTCATGTAGGGAAAAGCTTGAATTAGAAATGGCTGAAATGGGAGGTGTCTATTTTTTAAAAGATTCTATTTGGTAGCTGTTGAAGGCTCTGGAGCACAAGTCTTATGAGGAGCGGCTGATGGCACTGGAGGAAAGGAGACTGAGGAAGGACTTTATCACTCTCTAAAACTCTCTGAGACGAAGTTATAGCCAGGTGGGGTTTGGTCACTTCTCCCCAGTAACAAGTGGCAAGACAAGAGGAGATGGCCTGAAGTTGCACCAGGGGAGGTTTAGATTGGTTATTAGGAAAAATTTCCTCACTGAAGGGGTGGTCAGGCATTGGATCAGGCTTCCTAGGGAAGTGGTGAAGTCACCATCCCTGAAAGTATTTAAAAGACATGTAGATGTGGTGCTAAGGGCCATGGTTTAGTGGTGGGCTTGGCTGTGTTGGGTTAATGGTTGACCTCAATGATCTTAAGCATATTTTTCAATATAAATGAATCGTTGTAAATGAGCAGTGTGATAGGACATAGGAGCTGGAGTATCTGTGTGAGCCTGCTTGAATATAGACTCAAATATGATCCCACCACTTCCTCAGTCTCTTGCTCTCTCACTGTTGGCATTAGAGAGGAAAAAGGCTACAGTCACTGTGGGGAGAATTCACCACCACTGCAAGGCTTCATCTCCTGCTGCCTTCTCCTACCGCAAGTGAAGCTCTGTGTGTGTGAGTGGCCATTGCACTGGGACCTTATTAAGACCCTACCTCATTAAAAAACAATCCTTCACCCCCTGCTCAGGTGCGTCAGAGGAAACCCCGGGACCTGGAGCCCTTTTCCCCTCCAAGGGAGCCTCTCCAGCCATGTTTGGGAGCCGGGTGGCAGCTGCCCAGCCCCGCAATTTCTCTGCCAGTGCTCTGGATTTTTTGGTACACGATGGCCATGCACTACCTACCTGCTGGGACACCTCCTGGCTCCAGCCACAGCTGCTGAGTTTCTGCTACCTCTTGCTTGCTGCCTGGGGTCAGCCTGCCCTGCCATTCCAGCTGCTGCCCCGAAATTCCTTCTGCAGCCCATCTTCACCATCCAGCCCGTCCGCCATTTTACCGCGTGAGGGAGACAGGGCCGAGCTGGCGGCACAGCGCCCCCTGCAGGCTCGCAGCCGTCACCACGGCACCCTGCCCAGCCGGGAGCCAGCAGCGCCCCTGCTGGCGGTGCCCGGAACTGCAGCCAGGAGCAAGGCGCTGCTGGGGCTGTGCCCGTGCGGGGCTGGGGCGGCCGCTGGTGTTCGCCTGCCTTGGTGCACACACACACGTAAAGAACTGCTGCTGGTATTTCTCATGTTCTACTCACTGGAGCAGACTGTGGTTTCTGATTTCCTNAATATTCATTAGGTTTATTCAGAAATGAAGAGACTTATTGCAGTGTGGTAGTGTGCGTGTACACGCACACGCACACACACACACACACGTAAAGAACTGCTGCTAGCTCTTTTCCTGTGGCTTTGGCTGAAAGCCCCTCAAGTTCAAAGTTAGAATAATTCGGGGGGAAGGGGGTCACATCCCCCCTTCCAAGGGAGGCTTCCACCTTCCTTGGCAAACACCAGATACACTGACTACAGAACTGCCCAAAACCTCCACTGAAACTGGTTTAAGGAGGATATGAACAAGAACAAGTGGCAACCACTTGGTAAGAGCAGAGAGACCCCAGACCCCAATAATGCTGTTGATCTTGACTGTTGCTTGAGGTACAGGGAGTTTAGGTCATAAGGGTATAATTGCCCAGGGATTTCTTTGTTTGGGATCCCTCCTTTGAGGCATCAAGCTTGGGATACCAAATACCATAATTGATTTCTTGCAGTAAACCTATCTAATGGAAATGAGAGGTCAGAGTCTAAAATTTCTGTAACAATAGCATTTCTTACTTTGAATGAAATCTTTTGCCTTTCTTATCTAATAAACACATTTTTAGTGTTTTGGTTTCCTGTTTTGCTCAAGTTGGTAACTTCTTAGGGTTTTGCTTTTCTGTTCTATGGTCTCTTTCTCTTGTCATGGTCTCAGTCCCCCTGCTTTTGCTTGTCCTGTCAGTTCTCCATTACTGTTCCTGGTAATGTCCAGGAATGATGTGCTAAGGTCATTTCCGTGCTCTAGGCAGGCTTCATGAGAAATGTCTGCAGATGTAGTTTAGCCACGGGTGAGGAAAAAATCAACTACTTCACAATGTATAGGAAACATGCACAAGAAAACATTTCTGTCCCAACAGAAATATAATTAAAGACAGACAAAACTGTTTTTCATGAGATGTATGGGATTGTGCAACAAACGCTGCTAGAAGGAAAATTTTTGTTTGTGCACTTTTGCCCCCTTCTCCACAGGCTGATATCAGCAGCAGAACAGGTAAGGTAAGAGAATAGAACTGTCAGCCCCCTTCTCTCTGCTCCCCTCCACCTTGGAGCAAATAACGTTCCTGTAATAATTAGACTACTCTTTCAGCATCGCTGGTAGTCACTGTCCCCTTGGAACAGCTCTAAAAACGGTATTCTCCCTTGAGCTTTCTGCTGAGTGAAGTGAACATTGACCCACTGTGGTTTGTTTTTTCTTACAGGAATGAAACTGTTTTACACCAGTTCTGTTGCCCAGCAGCTGATGCAGAGCAGAAGCCTTCCTCTCCAGACTCCTCACCAAGGTGGGAAATGGTTGCCAGCAAGACCTTTATTTTTTCTCCTTCTTTATCATCCATCACTGATCTTCCTGCCCTGGACAAAACTCATATATTACTCATGTCAATCCTCCTCCATCCTCCCCTACATCCCATGTTCCAGCATTGCGGTCCCTCTCTTTTTCCTCACAGAGATTACTGTTCATACTCTTGTGTAATTGCCTGCAACCCTCCCCACCCCGCTGCCCCGATCTCCACTCACACACATGCAAAATGTTTTTTTCAGCCTCTCTTCAAACATCCACTTCCATTGACCCACATTCATGCCTGTACCTCTTCTTACTGTATGCGACACTGACATACACATGCTTCACTCTTCTCCTTCAAATTATTTGTCTCACACTATGAGGTTCCTGGACATACGCAATATAACATTTTAAGTACAGCAAAAATCACCCAAAAACCTCAGGGTTCTGTCTTGCACCCTGAGACAGGGCGGGGGGAGCATTTTTACCTGTGTCAAATGGTATGAGCTTGCCAGTGAAGAACAGCTATAGACAGGAACTATTAACTATTACCAGCTTGTATCCAATGCAGCCAGGTGTGGGGACACCAGCAGTTCTCAGCTCTTCCTCATCAGTGAAAGATGTCAGTGCCAAGACCAAGGGGTCCAAAAAGCTTCAGAGGTACTCGACATGCATATACTGCATTTAGCTTCCACACTTGGTCTTGTCCCTCTGTTCTTGCCAGCTCCCTCCCCTCTCACAACTTCCCACCCTTACTTCTTACAGGCCTACTCTGTTTTGCCAGGCCTCATCACCCTTCTGACAACACCGAAGAGGCTTCTCTTTAAAGATTTCTCTGATCACACTGTTAGACTTTTACCTCTGACCTTTGGCACCTGTGCAAAAAGCCTGTTACTAGCAGGGCTCTGAACAGAACTGGGCAGCTGAATTGGAGTAGTGAGGCTATTGCATTTTTAAAATAGTATTTCTCGTGGTCTACTCACTGGAGCAGACTGTGCTTTCTGATTTCCTTCCAAGAAAAAGTGTGAGTGCTGGACAATTGTGAAGAGAACAGGGGTAGGTGGGTGGGTGTGTATGCACAAAAGTAGGATTTGGCCATACTTGGAGAGAGGGTAAAGGAGCAGGACCTCTCCTGCCCATCTGTGTATGAAGGTGGAAGGGTTAAGCCTGTGCTGAGGGCTTTCAGGCATTGGTAAAGTTTGCATGACAGCCTGGTCATGGCAGATGGGGAGATGCTGGCAAGGCAAAGGAGACAGCAGAGCAAGAGACCATGGTGATTTCTGGGGTAGGGAAAGCCACCTCTCCCTCACATTTCTGGAGTGAGAGAGTTTCGTTTAAGTGCTCTAGTTTGTCTAGAACCAAGGATCAGTTTTGCCATAATGTTCCATCTTTATACCCTCATCCTTGACCCTGCCCCATTCTCGTCCCAGCCTCCATCTTATTTCTGATCACATCCCCTTAGTTTCTAGAATGTTCTTGTTCTACAAGGCTGACAGTCATATAGTCTTAAGCTCTAGGATCATTTTTGTCATGTTCTTTGTCAGGCCTTCCTTTTATCCTGCTGACTCCCAAAGGCCTTGCTGAGTTTGAGTTTGAGCCTGAGTTTTCCTGCCCTCCTTCTGCTGGGATTCTACAGGTAAATTGAAGAAGGAGTGGTCACCTGTTTCAGTAATTTAAGAACTTTGGCAAGTTGCATCCGAAGATGAGTCTGAGCCAGGAAATCCTGAATTGTGGATGAATGACAATGACCCCTATAGCATGTTGCATCTGGGCTTCTTGTACTGATCTATGCCTGTCCATTTGATGCCTTTTGTAGCTGTCTCACACTGCAGGCCTCATGCATTCCTTACTTTTTTTCTCCCAGTCTTTCTCACATCCTTGCCATTTGTGACGCTTCCAGACCCCAACAGCAGTCCTGAATCTGTGTGTGACACAATATTCTATGCAGAGATAAAGATGGTTGAAGCCACCGTGGCTATTTGAAGGTAAGAAACAGGCACAGAGAGTTATTAAACTCTCTGTTTAGCTTTATGTTAGCCATAAAATATCTCCTGGCCTCTGTCAGGTCCCACAGTCAGCCATGGGCTTCCTTCATGTCTGAAGTCACATATACAATGCAGTAAGGCAAAAGAATGTCAGAGAGGGAAAAACACAGAGTCAGCATGGAGCTGATATCCATATGGTGTTCTGGAATGGCTCAGTAGGCTTCTAGGAGAAGCTCATCATATAATTTACAGAGTCTGTCACCCTGCTCAAATCATGAACAGGTTCCCCATTGAACCAAGGCAGAACAAAAGTCAATCAAGACTGAAATATGTGGGTCAGACAGCCTGAATAGGCAATCAGTTCCTGGGTGAGCCAAGCATATCCCTAAATAAGCTCATCAGGGCTCCTGGTGGGAGAGCCTGGTACATAGGGGCTCGCTGTGCAGCTTTTCTGAGCCTTGCAGAATGGACAGCCACTCACAAGTGGGGCTACTGTGAATTCTGATAAACCAGATCGAGTTTATTCTCTCTTTTCCCCTTCCTGATGGTTTTCCTAAATGAGATAAATCCTGTCAGAATTGATGCTACTAATAACCATCAGCCATCTAGTTTTAATTAGAGTTTGCTTCATTAATGCCCCAACTCCTCTCTGCACAGCAGATTAAATAATGTACTTGCAGCTCATTTACACAAACCCCCAAACTGCAAGGCTGAGCTGCAATCCTTTAATTAAACAGCCTGGCTGATCCCTACTGCTGCCTCGGCTCATCAGTCTAAGCCGATTAAAGAGAATAGGGACTAATAAAGAGCATAAACAGGGAAGTGACTCTCAGCTCTTCAAGGGACTTGGAGACTCCAGTGGTGATCAGCTGCTTTCTGCTCCTCTAGCAGGAACTGTACCTCAGCCCACATCCCTTCTGTCTGGGACCTGCATGAATGGTTCTGTTTCCGGCAGGAGCCCAGACTCATCTTGTGGGACAGGAATCCTTTGGGAGAATGAGGAAAAACACAGCAGAGAAGGAGGGACATCAAACCAGTGAGATGAGTGGCTGTCTGATTGCAGGAGAGACCTGCAGGAGCAGCCATACAGCTTAAGAGAGGGGCAGGAGGAGAAGCAAATGCAGGGAATAACAGTTGGAGGTTGACTGCCAGCAACCATCTGGGACAAAAGTTTGTCTCTCCTTGTGGTTTGTGGTGGTCGTTGTTCTTGTGTGGTCTTCCCTAACATCTCTCTGCAAGATTTCTCGCTCTTTCTTCACTGCCAGCTAAAAATGCCTTGGCTTCACATGGATGGGAGTGATTAGGAACATGTCAGTGTCTAACCACTCAGCAGAAGCCAACTCAATGAAGTGGTTGAGATTATTCCCACTCATCTTGTTCTGCTTTGCTTCACTGACTGCCACAAGCAGAGCTAGCCCCCTTCTCTCCTCCAGCATGTGAGTTCCTTGTGGGAAAGTTGCAGCTCCATGAGTTTAGCAATGCAAATTTCCCACCTGGCTGCTTAGCTGGGTTGCACCAGCAATTAGCAAAACTGGTGCTGTAGGCCATGAATATTAAGAGACAGATTTGATCCCAGATTCTGCCAAAAAGCTCAGAGCCAAAGTACAGGATGAGGTGATGGCAGCAGCAGGCAGATTTCTGTTCCTGAACTCTAAGGGTTTTCCCATATCAAAGGACAGCATAAATCTTTCACCATTGTCTCTGCTGGACTTGTACACCACTGGCTGCATGATCATAAACTATCTTGCAGGTTGGGTTTCCACTGGGGATGCCAAATATCAGGTTGAGTGACACGAAGAAATTCCAGAGATGGCAGTAGGGGCTAACCCTGCTTCTTTACTGAGGTGCTGATTAGACTCTAATTTAGCCAAACCCTGTAATTTCATAAAGTAATGGCTCTTTTTCTCCCTGGCTTTTGCCTATTAATGGCAGGGTTTCATTCTAGGGATTTGAATAGCCTAGTAATTGCATTTCCCACTTCTCCCAGGCACATAGAGTGGAAACTGGCATCCCAGAACAATGACCTTAAAATGTGTCCAGCAGCAGCCCAGTTCTAACAGGATTACATACCATTTTCCTTTGTGTGAGGTAATAGGGCTGAGATGAGAAAGATTTGTTTCTATTAGAGTAATGAGAGGAAATGATGGAGTCACAATTGAAGAGAACAGTATATTCATTCAGTTGGCTTTCACAGGCTTTTCAGAGTCTGCCTCTGGGGTGCTGAATAGGAAATCAGCAGAAAATCACCTCTCCTCCTCTGATGGGAAAAGTTCTACAGGAAACTTTAAGCATCAGGGGCATATCTGCTTTGGCAATGGACTTGGGAATAGCACTGGAGTGCTAAAGCATTGTGGAAGAAGTACAGATGAGACCTGACCTGTTTTTAATGCAGAGGAGACAAAGTTCTCCCGGGAAGAGAGAGCAGTCATCTGGAAGGGCCTGGATGTATACTTGGAGGAAGGGCTAGAATCTGAAACATCTTTGGAAAAGTTGGGCAAGCTTTGTTCATATTTTCCTACTTTCCAGTGGGAGACTGCTGCTTAGATCAGGGTTAAAACATGATTAGTGCCACTAATTTACAAAGTGTTTACTTCATGATTGTGGACCAATTAAATAATAACTCAATATAGTTTAAATTTTGAACCATTGTGGACTCATTTCTGAAGCACCTGCTGGATTAGTCACCACAACAGATTGGCTGCTTCCTGGCACCAGTTAGTGGTAAGGAGACATGGGAAGCATTGGCTACTTTTCCAAGCCAGCCTTCCTTGCATTTCTGGAGAAGTTCCTTCTTGTCCCACTTGTACTTACCAAAGTACTGAAATGGAAATGTGTGTTCTTGCTGGAGGAAGTCCTTGGTGCTGGTTGCTCCATTTTTATATGTGGGGGACTGATAAGCGAATGAACAGATTTTGGACAGTTTGTTCAAACCAAACCTTCAAACATCTTTCTTGATAGCTCTCTGAGTTGCATGAGTATGCTGCACCCTCAGTAGCATGTTTAAAGCCCAAAATCTGATTTAATTTACTTCTGGACATCTGTGACGCTTCATGCCTCTTTACCTGAACTCTCTGTTTCCATTGAACATGCATTTGCTCTTTGACCTGTGAAGTCATGTTGGAAGATGCTGGCACAAAGGAGCCATGAATTTTATCCACTGCAAGTCACAGCAGCATGCCTCTCTTTGACTCCTCACTGCTGCAGCCCAGGAGCATCTCTCCTTCCACTACAGCTCTCACTTTGTCCTTGGGTCACTTTAAGTTCTCTAACAGTTAGATCCTCCTGAGAAATTCCCCAGACCTTGTTTGGGCTGTGATTGCAATGTCCCTTAAGTCTGAGGCCCATGAAGTTGTTGAGAACTGAACCACTCACTAAATGGATGCTCACTCTGGGCATTACTGAAGTACCTTGATAAACATGTGGACAGTGATGATTTTCCACCAGTATCCATCACTCTTTAAGCATTACAGTTCAACAACTGAGCTACTCAGCATTCTATCTGAACTTGCCCGACAGGACAAATGCAAATCCGGTTCATGAAATGGGAAATTATAATTTCTGATTTAGGATTGCTGGCAGGATATTGTATGTAGAATCTGGAGGGCAGTGCTTTATCTCAGCTCAGAGCTGTTCCGTGGCTTTGGCTCAGGTGTGAAGCATGATGACTCTAGTCTGTATCAAATCAGATCTATAACCTTGCACTTGAAGAAGCCTAACAACGCTGCCTAATTGGCCCCCAACTGGCAGTGTCAAGTGCATGTTCCTACAACTACTGGACCATGGAGGCTGAATTCTTCTCTGATTCTTAATGAAGAGGACTCCAGGTCAATATTAACAGGATGTGGACATGCCAATGCAAAGCAAGCCTCTACATCCATGGTCTTGTGTACTCTAAGGACAAATGACCTTACACAAAGTTCATGAGTCTGACTTCTTTCACTCCCCCCCAAATCCTCCGGAGCACTGCTTTTGAAAACACACATAAGTTAGAGCAACATTTCTGCTTTGCTAGCATGTCCTGTTTGTGCTTCTCATTTCTTTTCCTTATTGAGGTCATGGGCATGAAAGAAAGATTTTTTTTTTAATTGCTTCTTAACAGCTCATCTCTTACCCTTCCATCCCTGTAGCCTTAATAATCCTGTTCTTGATAGTACCATTGGAGGTTGCGGGGAAGCTGCAAACAGGCAGAGATGGGTCAGCAAAGTTCACATCAGTATTCCCCCAGCTCACAGTTGATTTCAGTCTGACACAAAGATGTGGGCCATGAGTAATGTCTAGACCCAGATTTGAACTCCTCCTAAGCTTGGGAGTGAGCAGATTCCTCACTTTTTCTGGGTGTTCTGTACAGTGAGGACTAGCAACTTCAGTTGCTTTGCAGGAACTTAAGTCCAGAATCACAAAGATGTTTAGTGAGTGCAGATTTAGGGCAAATATGGAAACACTAGAATTATAAGAAAAACATATTTTAGAAAACATCCTTTACATCATAGTTACCAACAACCTTGGGAATCTCTTGCAGGGAGGTATAGTTGGGAAATCTTCTGGTACTATGACCTGGGAGGAATGGCTCTTTCTGGAAGCATCCAAAGAAACAGGAGGTCAGTTTCAGATGCATCGTCTCAGTCCTTAAAGGAGCTCCACCAGGACATTTTGGCACTCTCTCCCACACAGGCATTTCCCTGCTCCTCTCCAACAGCTGGTGCAGCTACTTTCAGGCAAGTGTGGAGAACATGAGGGTGGGGAAGTAAAGTGAGGAATAGATTGGCTCTTCAAAAGGAAAAAAAAATATTTCTGATGGAATCTGGAGTCTCCCTGTCACACTGGTTGCTTTGCTTGGCTCTATCAACACCTTTCTTCAGGAAAGTGGAAGATGCTAGGAGAGAGAGGCTGAAGAAAACATGCTTGAAGTATCCTACTTTGAAACTGCGAAGATACCCATCAGACACATTTTCTGAAAGCCTGAAGCTGTACCCAGCTGTTGCCTGGCCACATGTTCTCCCAGATCTTTATTTTCACCTGTTGCTTCTGTTGCTTATATGGGCCCTGCCCTAGAGGAATTTAGACTTGGATTCAAGTGCTTTTCTCCCACAATTGCCAGTACTTGTTACTTCATGGACCATGGTAAAATGTGTGAAAGAGGATCAATCACAGCCAACTTTACAGCTGTGGGAGCCACTCTCAACAGCTGTTGAGATCAGTTAGTGGCATTAATACCAGGCAATTCATGCTGGCTTGCAGATGATCCTCATGTTCTCTTTCCTATATTGCAAAGAATTTCTTGTCCATACCATGGCTACTTTTTGGTACCAAGGGAATGTAACATAAATACTTGCTCTATCCTGTGTTTTCTGTGTGATAATGCTACAGATATGCATGGAAAGAAGCTGTGCCAGCCTTGGAAATCACCCTATATCTAGCACCAGAAAACGGGCACAGATGCTTGGTAAAATAATGGCAGATGGACTGTGGTGGAGCTCACACCCATTCATCCTAATCCTCTGCTAATATCATCTGACCTGATCTGCATCAGTCAAGATGCACCCACACCCAAAATGGAGCCATTCCAGACCTTTTGTACATCAAGGTGTGCTCTGTTGAATTTGACAGGTGGTTTCTGTCGACCCTCTGTCCACACACTTGTTAATGGCTTACAAGGCAGAGACAGATAGGGCAAAGAGATGGAAAAAAGAATCAAGGAGAAAGAAAGGGAGAGAAACTCATGCCAACAAATGTAACAATGCTACTGTAAGAAAAATGGATGGTAAACATACTACACAGAGAAGAAGAAGAATGGGAGAGAATAAGCAGGAAAAGCAGGAAGATAAAAAATAGTGTAAATGAAAGAAGGGACTGCAGGAAACACGAACACATGAGCAGGAGATAAATGAGCAGGTCCCTTGGCTGGAATAATCCTGTTCATGCCAGAATTCTTTGGCAGTGACACAATGAGACTGTGGCCTTTTATTACACATTTTCTTGTAGTGTGATGTCAGTCCAAAGGCCTTTGTGGTTTTTTTTTTTTTTTTTT